>JAINUG010000184.1:0-62500 GCA_029706075.1 Aldrovandia affinis | reverse complement strand
CGTCTGTGTGCTTCTCCACGATCCCACACAACTGTGAGAGGAGCAGCTCCAAGCACTGAGACAGAGGGAGGGGAGGGGAGGGAGGAGAGGGACGGAGGGAGGGAGTGAGGAGAGGAGAGGACAGGAGAGGGAGGGAAGAGAGGAGAGGAGGGAGGGAGAGGGAGGGAGGGAGGGAAGAGAGGAGAGGGAGGAGGGAGGGAGGGAGGGAGGGAGGGAGGGGAGAGAGGGAGGGAGCAGAGGAGAGGGAGGAGAAAACAGGAGAGGGAGGGAGGAGAGGAGAGGGAGGGAGGAGGGAGGGAGAGGAGATGAGGAGAGGGAGGGAGGAAGGGAGGAGAGGAGTGGAGAGGAGATGGAGGCAGGAGACGTATAGATAATATCGAACGTGGTTAATAGTGTGTTAAGGACTTTTCTTTTTTTGCAACCGACGCAAAAATTTACTTTTACTTTCATAACTTAATATGTTTTGTTGCCAGTGCAAATACACATCTCATTGTGTGTGTGTGTGTGTGTGTGTGTGTGTGAGAACAGCCGTGGCAGGTGGCAAAACAGTGGCAGGGAAACAGACATTTTGCAGTAACATGATTGGAAAAGAAGAAAAAATATATAACTTTACATGAAATCAGACATTTCCATAACAATCCATGATTTTCAATGATTTTTCCATGTTTTTCCATGACGCGACTGTGCTCTGACCTTCTCCAGACGGCCTGTGCTGCTGTAGATCTGAAGGTCAAAGTACAGCGGAGTCTGGAGGAGGCTGCACACTTTCTCCCTGTCCGCCGAGTACTGCACAGAACACACAGCAACATATACACCCAATATATCATCACAATATACACTCAAACATCACAATATATACCCAAACATCACAATATACACCCACACCACAACATATACCCAAAGATCACAATATACACCCAATATATATCCACACCACAATATATACCCAAAGATCACAATATATATATCCACACACCACAATATATACCCAAAGATCACAATATATATATCCACACACCACAATATATACCCACACCACAATATATACCCAATATATACCCACACATCACAATAGCTAGCTAGTGTTCACGGATATTGCTTGCTAATTCAAGGCTTGGTAAGTGATAAATGCATTATCACTTACTAAGCCTTGTATTAGCAAGCAACTAGCAACAACAGATATCGATATCCAATGTCCATGAATGCTAACGTTAGCTAGCTAACTAAACTAGCTGGTTCTCGTTGTTGTGTCTATGTGCCGCGATCTGCAAACTTTCTTGACTGCTGCAGAGTCTGGCATAGCAAAAATAACAAACGCGGTGAGCATAGACATAGCGGTGACAATGTGTCGCTTTTCCCATTTGGAACTTCGGAAATATTTTTGCATATCCGTGCATGATGTGTTTGTTACAATGTGTGTAAAACAGAAATAGTTCCAGTTAGTTAATTAAAAAAATTTGTAAATCCTAAATTCAGTCGTCAGCAGGACAACCACTTGGAAATCGAAGGTCGTCCTTCTTCATTTTTAGTCGTCTGAGACGAGAGGACAATTGCTAATCTGGGCCCCTGAAAAGACCATACCATAACACTTCCTCCTCCATGTTTGACAGTTGGTGTCACACACTGAGAAACCATCTACTCGACGGCGTACAAAAACCCTGTGTGATGAACTGAAGATTTCAAATTATGATTAATCGGGCCATAAGACCTTCTTCCAGTCTTCAGTAGTACACTGGCAGTGCTTCATGGCCCAGGCAAGCCTCTTTTGCTTATTTTGCCATCTTAGCAATGGCTTTCTTACTGCCATTCGACCTGTCAAATCTGCAGCTCGAAGTCTTCTCTTCACAGTAGAAACTGAGACTTCCTTACTTCGACCAGTGTTAAGCTGTGCTTGAAGCTGTTGTCCTGTGAGCCGCCTATCACGCAAGCTGTTGACTCTCAGAAACTTCTGATTTTGTTGTGGCTTTGGGTCTGCCCCACCTCTTCCTATCAGTTTCCTCCAGTTTACAAGTGCATAAACTTTTTTTTTTAACCTATGGCAATTTACCGCTTACCTTTGTACCATTTCAGATTATTCAGTGGACTTGAACTGCTTACATTTCTGTCAAAACTGGAAAATGGGGGTGTTCTAAAACTTTTGACTGGTAGTTTATACCCACATCACAATATACACCCACACATCACAATATATACCCACACAAAAGGAGACTTAGGGAGATTTGATTGAGGCATTTATTAAAGGAATTACACCCACACCACAAATGGATATACCCACACACACTAGGAAATATTTTTCACACAATATATACCCACACATTACAATATACACCAACACCACAACATATACCCACATCACAATATACATCCACACACCACAATATATACCCACACACAACATACACCCACACCACAACATATACCCACACACCACAATATATACCCACACATTACAATATACATCAACACCACAACATATACCCACATCACAATATACATCCACACACCACAATATATACCCACAACACAATACACACCCACACAACAAAATATATACCCACACCGCAATATATACCTCAATATATCGCAATATACACCCACACATCACAATAGATACCCACACGCATGTGTCTGTGTGTGTGAGTGTTTCTGTGTCTGTCTCAAAGGTCACCTTGGCCAGTAGCTGTGGCAGCACCAGTATGAAGTGGGATGTGAGTCGTCTTCTGTACTGTTCCTGGGCTTTCCGGTCTTTCATACTCAGAATCTGAACACACACACACACACACACACTCAAACATGTCCTTACACTTTGAAATACAACATAATGTCTCGAGGGAACAGTGTTCCTGTGGTTTATTTTATTTATTTTAGTTTCAGATTTGTCCCTGTTTTTCTCCCAATTTAGTAGCCGATTATACCCTCTATTTATTTTTATTCGCCTTCCCCCAAGAACTCACTGCCCGTGACTACGGGTCAAGCTAATTCCCAGAAGCCGACAATGATCCATCTCCTTCAAGACGGAATTTGCCCACCTACTTTCTGGAAACACCCTTCGTGATTCTCTGCGAGTTTGTGCCGGCTCATTCTCCTCCCTCCCCCTGGGGCGGACAGCCAATCGCAGCCCCCGATTGGGGATCTCGGCCAGGGCCGGTCTTTTAGTCGGGTTTCGAACTGTGACCGTGTTAGGCAGCTCACACTCGTAAAGGGCCAGCGAGGTGCATTAGACTGCTACGCTATCTGAGGCACCCCTGTGGTTTATTTTCATCCTCACCCTCTTGCCTGGGGGGGCCCGGCCCACAGGGCGGCGGCTCTCTGCGGCTTGTCTGACCGCACACATCATCAGCTCAATCAACGCCTCCTCCTCCTCATCTGTCAGGTCTGAGAGACACGGACAGAGCGACAGAAATTAGCTGTTTCCACACCACACCCAGCACATTACTGCCTGTTCATTATCATCACACCCAGCACATTACTGCCTGTTCATTATCATCAGCGTTTATCAGTGTGTGCAGCACAAATACACAATCATGTCAGCTACAGAGAGGGGAACAGAGAGAGAGATAGAGTCATCAGGAGATTTTTCTTTGGAGAATCTGTTTAGTTTTAAGCAGAATTTTCCCCGATTTCAGCTGCGTCTGTAGGGAAACAGACCAACGGCTCTCATAACAGCCAGATGTGGTTCTGTGTGGTTGTGTGGCTCAGCAGGTAGAGCATGGCACTGACAACGCTTAGGTTGTGGGTTCGATTAACATTGGGACCACATATACTGAAAAATGTATGCATTCATTACTGTGAGTGTTGCTTTTGTGAAAAAGTGTCTGCTAAATGGCTAATATTATACTATTATACTGTATTATAGATGGGGCCTTCATCTCTGATGACTGTGACACAACTGCTTTATGACATCAACAGGAGCCAGCCCCTCTCACTTTGGCCCCGCCCCTTCTCCTGCAGCAGCAGTGAGGTCATGCTGTCCCAGTCCCTAAGCTCCGCCCCCGCACTGGCCCACAGACTGTCCACCAGGTACGCGCCGTGTTTATGCACCTGAGAGAGGTCACAGGTACAGACATCATCAACAATAAATCACAGCTTTTATTATTTTATGCAATTTATTTTATTCTTTTATTTACTGACAGACAGTATAAATCAGCATTCGCACCTCGCCCTGTATGTAGCAGTAGACAGACAGACAGTATAAATCAGCATTTGTATGTAGCAGTAAACAAACAAACAGACGTTTGCACCTGGCCCTGTATGTAGAAAGAGATCAGCAGGTTGATGAAGGCGACTCTGGACTTCCCCATCTCTCCATCCTGGCTCTCTCTGCACAACCTGAGACAACACACACACAACCACATGTAAGCAAACCGAGACATGCGCACACACACACACACACACGCACGCACGCACGCACGCACGGAAGCAAACACAGAGACATACACACACATGCGTGAGCTCACACACACGCACGCACGCAAGCAAACATAGAGACATGCACACACAGGTATGCACATGTAAATCCATGTGCAAATGAACACAGGCATAAACATGCAAATACATGCACACATTTAACTCAGTGAGGACACACTCTTCACAGTTCATACAGACACAAGAATGAACAGAGTGCATCAAAAACAGAAACATTTTTGAACACACTTTAACACAGCCACTGACTTGTTTGATGGTAGTGTAGTGTAGACCAGACGGTAGTGTAGTGTAGATCAGACTGTAGTGTAGTGTAGACCAAACGGTACTGTAGTAGTGGTGGTTCAGATCGGTTAGTATGATATTGGCTTGGTGTTGGATAACAGAGCCAATATTGTGTTTCTCACAGCAGTGTGTGCAGTCAGGTTTAGCGCAGTCCTAATGTAAAGGCCTACGCTATTACACACAGTACTGTCGTCTGCAGAGAACGGCTGTATGAAGACCAGACGCCTTATTTCAGTGGTACAGGAACGCTCACTTGTGGTGGAGGAAGGCCCCAGCAGCACAGGCAATTCCCCTGTGAGAGCCGTAGACCAGAGGGTACACACGAGCACAGTCCTCTTCTGACAAACCCCTCCTCCGTCTGCCTGACAACACACACAGACACACACACACACACAGCACGTCATTAGACACACAGCAAGTCATTACGCACACACACACACACACAGCACGTCATTAGACACACAGCAAGTCATTACGCACAAACACACACACACACACGTCATTACACGCACACACACACACACACACACACACACACACACACAGAGAACGGCATTACACGCACACATACAGCACGTCATTAAGCACACAGACACACACAAACACACAGAGCACGTCAATACACACACAGCATGTCATTACACACACACAGACACACAAAGAGCATGTCATAACACACACACACACACACACACACACACAGAGCATGTCAGAACACACACACAGCACATCACACACACACACAGCATGTCATTATTACACACACACACACACACACACACAGAGCATGTAAGAACACACACACAGCATGTCATTACACACACACAGCATGTCATTACACACACACACACACACAGCATGTCATTACACACACACACACACACACACACCCACACACACACACAGCACGTCATTACACACACACAGCATGTCATTACACACACACACACACACACACACACACACACACACACAGCACGTCATTACACACACACAGCATGTCATTACACACACACACACACAGCACATCACACACACACACACACACAGCATGTCATTACACACACACACACACACACACAGCACATCATTACACACACACAGCATGTCATTACACACACACACACACACACAGCATGTCATTACACACACACACACACACAGCACATCATTACACACACACAGCATGTCATTACACACACACACAGCACGTCCACACACACACACACACACACACACACACACAGCATGCATGTCATTACACACACACACACACACACACACACACACACACACATGTCATTACACACACACACACACACACACAGCATGTCATTACACACACACACACACACACACACACACACACACACACACACACAGAGAGCACGTCATTGCACACACACACACACTCACACCCTCACACACACAAACTCACTGCTGGATTAGCAACAGAAGCCGGATGACCTCCACTGCAGCATCTCTGTCTTTATCCAGCACCATGCAGAGCATCCGCTCCTACGATGAGAAACACAAAAGGCAGAAACATGAACTTTCAGCAAGAAAACAGCACATGGACACAGCCACACTAACACACGCCATTACTCAACCATACAAAAACTCTCTTTCTCGGGGGCCTCTAGCGCACCCGTGTTGGCTGGTCCTTTATGAGTGTGAGCTGCCTATCATGCTTGCGGTTCAAAAACCAGACTGTACCAGATCAGCCCTGGTTGTTAGCCTCAATTGGGGGCGGCGTTTGGCTGTCTGCCCCAGGGGAAAGGGGGAGGGTGAGTCTCCAGAATGTAGGTAGGCAAATTCCGTCTCGAAGGAAGCGGACTTCGCTGCCCTCAGAGAATGATCTTGTCTCGTAGTGGGGAGGGTAAATCGAAACAAATAGAGGGTGTAATTGGCTTCCAAATTGGGAGAAAAACTGGAAAAAATCTGAAAAATAAATAAATAAAATAAATCTCTTTCGCGCTCTCATACACACACACACACACACACACGGGCACACACACATACACACACACACACATAAGAAGGTAGAGGGAGGTTGCGGGACGCACCTTGAACCTGCTGGTGAAGAGCTCCAGGTGGCCGATGAAGTCCTTCTCCTGGTAGAGACCCTGCAGTGCGTGCAAACACCGCACCCGCACCGCACCCTCCTACACACACACACACACACACACACACACTGTACACACCGCACCCTGCTACACACACAAAAACAACACACAATGCTGCATACGCACAATGCCTGCTTTGCAGTGTGTGAGAGAGTGTGTAAGTGAGCGAGTGTGTGTGTGTGTGTGTGTGTGTGTGTGTGTGTGAGTGTGAGAGAGAGAGAGTGTGTGTGTGTGTATTGTGGGGACCTTGTCATGGAGGGTCCAGCCCAGGTATTTGAGGTATCCGTCGTTGAGAAAGGCCCCAGGATGCACTCTGAGCCACACGCCCATCTCCTCGATGCAGATGGCCCGGATCTCCGGGACACGATCGCGGTAGCGGTGCACAAACACGCCCTTAAACACGGCGTTCATCAGTCCCTGCAGCTCCTCCTGGTGCTCACACAGCTACACACAGACAGACGGCCATGCACGCTCTGAATAAATAAACAAACTAGACTGGCATGTTCAATGTGTGTAATCTTACGGAAGGTATGGAGTTCATTCAATTCTGAATGTGTGTGTTTAACAGCGAGTATTCTGAGTGGCAGTGGCAGCATGTACTCCACAACACTGGTGAGTGTGAAACAGTACATGATTGTGTATTTGCACACAATGTGTGGTGCATAACCTCTGTGTAGGTGGTGTGTAACTTGTGTGGTACTGTGTGTAGCTCTGTGTATTGGTGTGTTACAGCTCTGAAGGGGGTGTGTAAGATTGGTAAGTAGACCTGTTACCTCTCTGTAAGTAGGCCTATTACCCCTCTGTAAGTAGGCCTGTTACCTCTCTGTAAGTGGTCTGTAGCTCCTCCAGCCGCTCCTGGGCCCTGTGCTCCACCTCTTTCTTCCGCTCCACCTCGTAACGTCGCTGTGTCGTCTCCATCTGCGTGAACACCACCACCGCCACCTCCACCATGGCCGTCATCATCTTCATCACTGAGAAACACACATCATCTTCATCACTGGGGAAACACATCAGCTACACCGCTTTGAGTTCTGTTGCTAACCACCCACCATGTTCTGAACGAACGACCTCTTGATCCACTTCATTAAACCATCGCACATCTTTTTTTTCATAGGCATTTTTCACTCATAAGGACATTAAAGGAAAATTCTCTTCTTACCTGAGTTCTCATTCTATTCCCGCATTCTGAACTTCGTGAGACAGATATAAATTATTATGCACCTTGGTATTTTTACAGGATCAGCTAAAACTAAACCTGCTAATACCTTTCAAAGGCTTAATTCACAGGACTGAATTAAGTGGGGAGTGTACCCATTTTCACATGGCATTTAAATAAAATAAAAACAACTTAGGCTGTCAATCTTTTACCATCTCATCATTTTGAATATTTTCTTGTGAGAAGTCAATCTCAATATGGCTTTTTCTCTTGGGAAAATAAACAATAAAAAACGAATAAAATAAAAACCTCCCCCGACTCACCAATGAGAGTGCTGGTGTGGCGGAAGGCTCGGACCTGCGAGTCGGAGAGGCCGGTGAGCAGCGCCAGGAGCGAGGAGAACAGGTATTCATCGTAGAGCAGGCTGTTCTGAGACTGGCGCACCAGCGTGCGCACAAACTCGCACAGACCGACCCGAAAGCGGCGCCACTGTGGTCCCGGAGACGACAGCGGGTACTTTGCAGAGTGCTGGGGGACACGGGCGGAGGAAACAGACCGCAATAGCCACAGTATTTAGGAATAGGAATACAGGAATATACTTTATTAGCCATGTTACACAAGGTAATTGGAATTAGTCTTTTCACATATCTCTCCTAGATACATACACACATAGACCACTATACACAGTGATTAAAGTGGTGAGACTGAAAAAAAAAAAAAAAAAAAAAAAAAAAAAAATGAAAATGTGAATGACGTGTTGCTGTGTTTACAGTGGGGTTTTACAGACCAAAATTTATAAATTAATTAATAAATCCAAGAAGCAGGCCCTGGAAGTATAAAAATGAGGTTTTATCAAAATAAGGTCTTCCTTTATTTATTTCAATAAGTCTTACTTTATTACCTTAATAAATAAGCCTATTTTGTGTGCCACATATAAGTATGACACTGAATCTATCAGCTGATAATGAAACAGTGGCAGGTAGTGTAGCTCAAAGCTGTAGTAATACTGCTTGGTAAGGATAAGTTGTATGAAGGTGCACTAGAAAAATGTAAATAAGGTAGGACAACATAATAAACATGTTAAATCACTGTTTGTCTCTATGCAACCATCATTCAAGCCAAACTTTAAATTAATCTTTGGACAACTTGCAATGTTGGCAAAGACAACACAATAACCTTTCTATTTGGATTTAGCCATGTGAAATATGTGTTTAGCAGTCTCTATTGTTTACCATGCTGTTTGTAGCACTCTGTGCAAGGCTCTGGATCCAGCAAAAGAGCCCCAGACCATCACGCTTCCTCCTCCATGTTTGACAGTTGGTGTCACACACTGAGGAACCATCCTTTCGCCTACTCAACGGCCTACAAAAATCTTTCAAAATTTCTAATTTTGATTCATCGGTCCATAAGACCGTCTTCCAGTCTTCAGTAGTCCACTGGCGGTGCTTCATTGCCCAGGCAAGCCTTTTTCTTATTTTGCCATCTTAGCAATGGCTTTCTTACTGCCACTCGACCTGTCAAACCTGCAGCTCGAAGTCTTCTCTTCACAGTTGAAACTGACACTTCCTTACTTCGACCAGTGTTAAGCTGTGCTTGAAGCTGTTGTCCTGTGACCCACCTATCATGCAAGCTGTTGACTCTCAGAAACTTGTCTTCTGATTTTGTTGTGGCTTTGGGTCTGCTAGACCTCTTCCTGTCAGAGTTTCCTCCAGTTTCCAAGTGCCTTTTGATGGTGTAGGAAACTACTCACTGCCACTAAAATGTACATTATTTTTCCGTTTTTGGTAACCTAAACTTTTTTTTTAACCTCTGGCAGTTTACCGCTTACCTTTGTACCATTTCAGGTTATTCACTGGACTTGAACTGCTTACATTTCTTCAGTAAAAACTGTAAAATGGGGGTGTTCTAAAACTTTTGACCGGGAGTGTAGATGGGGAATAAAATCCATCTCTGTCCCTCAGCCAGCACCACCATCTCCCCGTTACACAAAAACCTGTCCCCCCCCCACTGTTCTGAGATCTCTGCCCACAGCCCCCGACACCTTCCCATATACAGTATTAGCACACGGTAGTGTGCTCATGGTGAGAACTCCCATAGCTGGTTTCCATGTTAATAAAAGCCCATTTTGTGGGGTGATTTCTCAACAGTCCCTGGTTCAAATGGAACGATACTGCACACGTCCTGTGTGCTACGGAGAATGCTTTCCTCACGTTTGAAGAGAATGGTCTTGTTATTACGATGAAAGATAATAACACCTGAGATATGTTTTTTGTCATGTACTTGTGAAGTTTGAGAAACAAGTACAAAAAATGTAACCTGTGTGGCATGCTACGGTTTGTGGTGACTTCCTTTTTCAAAAAAAAAAAAAAATTATCATTTTATTTTACTTGGATTAATAACTGGTCCACCAATGATTCCCATTCACTTTTGGCAATTCAGCCTAACAAAGTAGCATCTCAGCTAACATTTTCTCATCAAAATCCCATCATGTTAAAAACCACAGCACACCCACTCCCTCACCTCATTGAACTCTTTGGTCAATACGCTGATAATCTCAGCATTTTGCATGCTGTCGAACATCTCCTTGCTCACCACCCCTAAAAAAGCAGTGAACACTTCACAAGGCCTGAAAAATAAAACTCACATACCTGCACAAGGTCACACAAAAACAGACAAACCTAAAATAGTGTCCTTAAAACAGTGGGTCACGACTCGACCCCTAACCCCAGGCATAATACTAGCTGTTAGGTTAGAGGTTAATGTCAATGTAAACAAAACAAAAAATCCACAGACACTTGCAGTGAGGCAGCCCCAACCCAATAGCAACCAAGAAATGGTTAACTGCCCACAAGATTACAGCAATGGCCACCTCCAGTCTTCAGACTTGAACCTGATTGAAAGTGTGTGGTCTGAATCGAAGAAGGCAGTGCATAAGCACAGACCGAAGGATCTGAAGGATCTTGAAGGTGGGGTGCATGTACTTGTGCTGTATGTCATGCACATGCGACAAGCCATGAAACACAAATACATGCATGTGCGCACACACACACACACACACATACACACGCACACACAAACACACACACACACATACTGCACCGAGCTTTGAAACAAACACACAGTGGCCTCCCGCGTGGTCGCTGGACACGGTGACCGGGTTCGATTCCTTGTCGTGCCAGATTCGGCTCTGGCCGGGAGTGCCACCAGGGGCGGCGATTGGCTGTCCGCCCCAGGGAGGGGGGAGGGAAGCCGACAGGATGTTCGCTGTGCACAGGAGTGGCCCTGTAGTACCGGGTTACGGTCAATGGCCTGGCAAGTGCCATCTCGGAGGAGACAATGCTTCGCCTTCGTCACTACCGGTCGCAGGACTACGGCAGCGAACTCACATTACTAGGGGGGGTTGACATAAAATAGTGAGGTGTAATTGGCTAGTAATTTGAGAGAAAATTGGATAAAATCAGAAACAAAATCTTTATTTAAAACAAAGAAACAAACACACTGCTCACACACACCCACGCGCACACACACGCGCACACACACACACACACACACACACACACACCACACCTGGGAATGCACGGGGTATTCTCACACACGGAAACACACAGTAAATAAACAGCTCAGGACCCAAAAGACTTGTGATAGACTTTTCATATCGTAACACCTTCTTCGAGTTTACTACCAGGACCAAACCCATAACCCCTCTGGTGAAAAATGGTGCTCTGTTTCCTGTGATGGCCCCGAGCAGGAGGTCTCAGGGATCGATAGGCACCAGGACGGTCCCGGAGTCAATAGCAGCACATGATCAGCTCGGGTGATCACTGCGTGGCCGTTAACCACCAACGCAAAGCCCCTTCCTCAAACAACCTCTGACCTTTACACCCGCAGCACTGCACGATGAAGTTGATGAGCTCCAGAAGCCCCGCCTGCTTTTCCTGCTTGTAGCTATCCAGCCATTCGTCAACCAGAGTCTGCAATGGAAAGGGAACAGCCAATCAGGGATCAGCATTGGAGGTTATCCTTTCATTGAGACAGGAGGTGTGGAACTGCACGCTGTAGCCTTTCTTGTTTACTATTCCGTCGTTCTTTATTTCTCCCTCTTCCCTCTATTATTACCCCTCTCTCAAAAATGCAAGCATTAATTAAGAAAGGGTCATTTTCATTCATTAAAAAAAAAAAAAACTACTAAAAATACTACCAAAATCAGACAAAGGGACACAACTTAAACTAAGGGTTATAGCTACAAAATGAGAGAAGCCTATTTAAAACCAAGGCTAATGCAATGCAAGTATATTCCAATCAACAAAGGACTGAAATTCTTAAACTTTGTGTGTATTTTCCATCACTTTCAGTTACGCACATTTTTGAGTTCCGATCAGCCTCCATTCCTGATGCATTCGTATCCTGGGGTTTTTACTTAATTTAACTGGTTTATGTGCAATTTTCTTTTTCTTTTATTATTTTGGTTTCGTGAGCAGCACTGTGGGTTTCATAAAGGCACTTAACAAAATAACATCAGTTTTATAAATGTCTAAACAAACCCAACATAGAGCCATCTTGCACAAATAAGGGACACATTCTTAAAGGGGAACACTCCCAGACATCTACGAATTTGATGTTTTTCCTTAACCCCAATCACTGACACAGTGAGGAGAACTTGTTGTTTATGTAAGCATCTAATAAAAAAAGTCTTCTCTGTAAGTGGGACCTCATATTTTCTGAGTCTTATCAGTCATAAATCAAGAAATGTATACCTTGTCCATGAAAATATTATAGATATTTCAGAAATCTTGCACATACTCTTGCAGGGAATCCCAGAAGTGCCATTTTATGTAAATTTAGGGGCGGGAGATATCTCCCCAGGTACAGTGAGAGTGAAAAGGAGTAATATACAGTCATTACACACAACAAAAAGTCAGAACAAACCTTTTTTGTGACGCATGAAATATGAGCCCTGTGCTTCTGGGATTCCCTGTATGACCATTTAGGGCTTTTGAGACTTCATCTGCTTCCAACAGCTGTTCGAAACGAACAAGATTTCTGAAATATCTAACAATTTAATGGAAAATATAGAATATGAAGGCGCCAAATTCATTTTTGTTATATTGTATTACAATTCTCAGGGAGCAGACAGGACTTTGTGAATCAAAACACGTTTTTTGAGGTAATAAAACGTCTCAAATACTCAATATCTGGGAGCATTCCCCTTTAAGCGCAACTCAGATACAAATCATGACGATAACAAATGGTCCAATAAAAAAATGGCAGTGTAAAGTCCCTCCACCTTCTCTCTCCTGCCTTTTCTCTCCTTTCATCCTCTCTTTCCCTCTCCCTTTCTTTCTTCACCCATGCACTTTCCTCCACTCCCCCTCTTCTATCTCTCATATACTTCTCTCCTCCCTCTCGCTCCATCCTCTCCCTCTTACCCTCTCTCATACTCTCCATTTCCCTCTCTTCATTTCCCTCTCCCTCTCTCCTCTACATCCCCCCCCCTCCCTCTCCCCATTGCCCCCCCTCTCTATTCCCATTCCCCTCCCCCTCCCTCTCCCCATCCCCCCTCCCTCTCCCCATTCCACCCCCTCCTCCCTCTCCCCATTCCACCCCCTCCTCCTTCTTCCCTCCCTCCCTCCCTCCCTCTCCCCATTCCCCTCCTCCCTCTCACCCATTCCCCTCCCCCCTCCTCTCACCCATTCCCCTCCCCCTCCTCTCACCCATTCCCCTCCCCCCTCCTCCCACCCTCCTCTCCTCCCTCTCTCACCACAGTGGCACTCTTGCCAGATCTCACAGCCTCATACAGGTGTCCCGCAGTGTGCTTTCTCGGGGTGGCAGCCTCACGCGACAGGGGGTGGTGGGAGGAGCGGGACAGGGGCGTAACTTTGGGGGAAGCCTCCAAGGGGGTATCCTGAGACTGAGCAGCAGCACTACACCCCTGGCGCTTCGGACGCTGGGGGGGAGACAGGGTCGGTGGATCAGTAAGTAGAACGACTGAGCATGTCTGATAACCGCACATCGCCGAGCAGCACAACTGACCGGCGTTCCCAGGGCGGCTCTCGCCGGTCTCCTCTTGTGAGACTTCAGCTGGGTTTCGAAGTCGCTGCCCGAATCTGAAACGTCAGACTCTTCGAAACTGTCACTAGCGGGGTGGGGAGGGAGAATTACAGAAAACACCATATCATAAACTGGTCAATCGTAAATTAGGCGGATGTTATGCATCTCTTAAAATCACACTAATATTTACTTGCAAGTGTGTAAACTACAACACTGCCATTAAACGCCTTCCTTCTTTACCTGTCAAAGTCTCTCTCCTCTGATTGGTCCATTTGTTGAACTCCCGCTGTCACTAAAGCATAATTGATTACAGACATAAATAATGCTGGTTGCTCCCTTTATGATCACTATATTTTTTTTTTAAATTTGTTTCTGATTTTATCCCATTTTCTCCCAATTTGGTAGCCAATTAGACCCGCTATTTTTTTACGTCAATCCCCCCTTAGTAATGTGAGTTCGCTGCCGTAGTCCTGCGACCGGTAGTGACGAAGGCAAAGTGACTCTTCCGAGACGTCACTCGCCAAGCCGTCGACCGAACCCCCGGTACTTACAGGGCCACTATACGCAGCGAACGTCACGTCGGCTTCCTCCCCCTCCCTGGGGCGGACAGCCAATCGCCGCCCCCTGGTGGCACTCCCGGCCAAAGCCGACACTTGGCGAGACGGGGGATTGAACCCCGGTCTCCGTGGCCAGCGTCGGACGTTGTAACCACTGGACCACGCGGGAGGCCTATGATCACTATTTTAATCGTTGTAAGTTACCTAACTAGATATACATTTATTTTGTAGCTTTACACACTGATCCTCACTGAAAATATATCTCAAAGTAGCAATCATGACGTTATCATGATGTTACGTTAACTAGGAAACGTAAACTACTCAAAATACGTGTCCTAGAACAGTAACGTCAGAGCTCAATTTTTAAAACTCCACGTCCCTGAAAATTCGCAAAAGCCCCACATTAAAAGAGTAAGTTACCAATGCAAAGGCCAGATGGCTAGTTGCTGACCTGGCAAGTTACTCACGTATTCTAGTTTAGAAAAACCTAACAATCTATCTATCAAATCGGCATATAACGTTCTCCAGCTAAATTTACAAAAAGCGAGCTAATTTGCTAGCAAGCAAAACATTAAAAAACACCATGCCGATTACTCTCGTCCATTAATGGCTAGCTAAAGGCCATTATCCTTTCCTAACCTAACTAAATAGGTGAGCATTAGCACATAATATTACAGGTGCAGCTAACATACGCCAGCGTAACTTACCTTCACAAATAAATGACCAATTAATTATTGCCTAGCTCTGTACCAATTATCCTTACTTTGCTACCCAAATCCTTCCTTCTTCACAGCTATTTGTTTGTTGGTAAATGTTGTCTTGTTTTCTAAATGTTATTTCGAAATATTTCTTAGAAACACATTGAATTAAGCTGTTTTTGATAAGACCTAGCCACCGTCTCTTGCTAACAGTCGAAATAACGTATTCACGAAATTTTCAAATATCAAGGCGCGAAAAAGCTCGCGTGGTGATTGGTTGTATGCAGGAATTCAGTTTAGCTTTGACAGTTTGAGCTGTGATTGGTTATTCGACACCGGCTTTACGGTTAGGGCTGAAGCGTGGACTTGAAGCACAAATTCACTTAAGTTCTATATGTTGCCCCAAATACTTCTAACTGGTGTGCTACATTATGACAATGTACATCATGTGATAATAAATTAACAAATAATAAAACGCCCGATTACACATGTATCATTTGTCAAATTTACACTTTTTATGGAGCAGCCTCGCACTTTACCTAGCTAGGTAAGCAAGACAAGGAACCACTGAATGCAATGTTGTGCAATTTTTTTTAACACTCATTTTAAATGGTTCCAAGGCAGTGGTTAATCGCTGTTTCTTGACGTTTGCACTTCGTCACCCCATCGGGCCCACTCCCCATCTATTGCCCCTCTCCCCACCCAGATCGATGCTGGTGTGGATTGCGGATCCGATACGGATCGCCTTGGGGAGGGTGACAGCTGTTTCACAGGCGCACTAAGGAAGGTTTCTGAAACGAGGTCCGATAAACTGACTGTTGGCTCTTTGTTCACACGATTACACGATTTTTGCCATTTTATATATAACGTTACTTAGACGTATACTGTATCTGTATTAAACGCGCGTATTACATTAATTCTTCCAGCAATATCAATATCGAAACAACATAAAAATGTATTTATTTATGATATTTGATATATTATGTCATAGTAGACTACTTAAATATCGAACTTGTAACCAAAATATGGGAAGTTTGCTGAGGTAGTCTACCCTAACCAGGGCCCCCTCGGAAACGAAACGATGCATCTCAACAGAATGATCACTCGCCCCTCACACAGTCCGCAATTCTGTCTTATTAATTAGTAAAAGCTGATCTTAAAGCACACCTTTAACAACACATTGGGAAGACAAGTGGCACACGATTCTATATCCTAACCGTCCTACTTACACGTTGTACGTAACCACACACACTGACAGCGTGGACAAAACGGCACATTGAATAGATTTCACATCAGGCCAAAACCATCAGTTTCACAGTCAGTTAACTGAAGCATTATTCATTCATGAATAATGCAAGATCGTAACTACTTGCATGTGTCATTATGTCAGCGTGCAATTTCAAAATTCACCACTCATACTGCAAGATTCACTAACATCAACCTATACATTTCATTCGCCGTTATATTATCTCACGGCGAAAACACAAGTGTGCATAGTGAAATAATCACACTGAAAGTAAAGGGGTGTGTGTGATGGGGAGCGTTGATCATTAGAAAGGGATTGTGTGTGCAGCACATTGGGGTGTTAATTTATTTGGCTGGGGTCAAGCCAAAAATCGCTGCGAATTTAGGACCCGGCGGACCCCCCCGGATTGCGCTCCCACACCTTAAAGCCCCCCTCGGTCCTCGTGCTGCAAGGCTCATTGTTCCAAGACAGATCGCGAGACGGTGGGAGCCGAACCGTGTTCCACAGACCTGCGCTCTGTCCCATTCATTCACACCCATGCAGGGGTCTGCAACAAAGAAACGACCAAGAACACTGTCACATTGGCTTTAGCAGATAATATTTTATATTTGAAGCGATGTAATGCAGAACATAATAAGTCTAAACGCGAGGCATCGTCTGTTCTCGACATGACGGGGAAATGAGGTTTAAAAGAAGAAATGTTTTTTGCATTGAGAAACATTTATTTTGTGTGTCTTGGAAAATAAGCAATTTGTCGGTTTTCAGTCCTGCTATATATTTAGGCTTGGTAACGCGTGTTTTGCTTGCATTATTGATTTAAATAATTCCGTGATTTCGCAGTGTTTCTTGCATCCAAACAGCAGTTGTGACAGAGGCTACTTAGCAGCGATCCTTAAGTTGTGTGGCAGGGATGTTTTCCCGACTGTGTCCTGGCCGGTGCACACTGGCGTTACTCTGCGCTTTGGGGTCTCTGGGAGTGACTTTGCGACCGGCAGCTGCGGGTCGGAGTTGCACCGAGAGTCGACAGGTATTTTCAGAGAAAGGTTACAGCCTCAACACCGCCCCGCTGACTCAGATCTCAGGTAAGATTGTTGCTAATTGTGGAATTTTCGTAAGCGAACTATTTAACAAAATATTTGCAGATTTGCAAATATTTTAATACCCTTATTTATATTATGGACCCGTGTAACCGAGAGGCGATGGGAGAGTAAAGAGTTGAACAAAGCAAAGGGGAGCTGTTGTCTTTGTGGTGCATGGATATCAATGGTTTATAAGTCTGTCTGGTCCATGTAACAAAGACCAGCCCATAGCCATTCAAATAATCTACTCTCGATTATTGATTTGGTGGGATTCACAAAGAGGCAATTTGTTTGTGCATTAAGTAGGCTATGCTGTGGGGTATTTTATTTTTGAAGTATTATTTGCACAGACAAAATGCATAGGCTATCTGTATAAACAAGCACCTGTACAACCTACATGTGTCAGTAATGGCTGTGCACCTGTTCTGTATCTACAGACTGTCAGTAACAAGCATGTGTTTCTGTATTGGCAGACTGTGTCAGTGATTGCCCTGTGTCTGCCTGTATACTGTCAGTAATAGCTCTGTGTCTGTGCAGTGAGCCTGCCAGGTATAGTTCTCTGTTCAGTGAGAGACGGTCAGTGATTGTTGTTGTTGTTATTATTATTATTATTATTATTATTATTATTATTATTAATAATAATAATAATAATAATAATAATAATAATAATGATTTGTTTGTGTGTTGATGTGCATGTATATGTGTGTATGTGTGTGTGTGAGAGAGAGAGAGCGGGCATGTGTATGAGAAAGAGAGAAAAGGGTGTGTGTGTGCCTGCATGTGTGCGCGGTGTTTAGGTGTCTGGTAATCACTGTCTGAGTTTGGGCAGAGTCCCGTGGGTCAGGGGGAGCAGATGGCCGAGAGAGAGAGAGGGATGATGAGAGGGAGTTTAAAAATGGAAATGGAAAGAGATGGGGAGGACAAAGGGAAGATGGGGAAAGGAGGAAGGGTGGAGGTGGAATTGGGACTTCCTCAGAGGTTGAACTAACCAGAGCACAATGAGATTAAATGTTTTCTCATCTCATCTTCAGCCGCTTATTCCTGGTCAGGGTCGCGGGGGGGCTGGAGTCTATCCCAGCATGCATAGGGGCGAGAGGCAGGAATACACCCTGGACAGGTCGCCAATCCATCGCAGGGCGATTAAACGTTGTGTTACATTAAAATTAAGTGTTAATTGCACCTGGCTTTAGACACATTCAGAGTCGAGAGAAGGAAGGGCCAGTGTTCGTAGTTCACTTTCATAGTTTTTGGAGGCAGATATATATATATATATATATTATATCGTTTTCCAATTATTAGATAATAATTCATCCATTCAGTCTACCTGAAACCTTTTAACTGACCAGTCCCATGTCACATGTTTTGAGAAGTTAGTGATCTTAGGTTGATGTGTTTAACTTTTATTAGTAATATTAGTGGGACCGACTGGCCTTGGCTCTGCGGTTGAGTCAGCCATTATACCGCTGACTGATGCAAAAAGCGAAAAGAAAACAACAGGTTGTGATTTTGCACACAAAGAAATGTCCTCTGCCCTTTTGTCACCACCAGTTAACACCTAAACATTTAGGCAGATTTATAGCTTCTGTGGTTCTGTGTGGCTCAGTAGGTAGAGCATGGCACTGACAATTATTAGGTTATGGGTTTGATTCCCATTGGGACCACATATACTGAAAAATGCATAGTATGCATTCAATACTGTAATTTGCTTTGGATGAAAGTGTCTGCAAAATGGCATATATTATTATTATTATTATTATTAGCTTGCTCCCTGATTACTGGACCCCCTTACATCACAATTCACAGACTGTCCTTTACATTGTGTTTCTGAATAATGGGGTGTGATGAATTCTCCCCAGGGCACAACAGGGAGTTCATTGAAATGTGACTTCACTTTGCTGGGTGACCTAAACTTCTGGGTACAATACGCTTTAGAGGAAGCTTAGCAGTTACATGCCCAGACATAAGAACACGTTTAAAAACAACAACTGCAGCCACTCCAAGCTATCATCTTTGACACCACCAGTTTAAATTGGAGAATAGTGGTCATTGCATCCTTTCTAGCTGATAGAAGTTCCCTAATGGTTAAGTTGATTGATTAAATAATCCTGCCTCTTCTACTTCCCAGTTGACTGCACACTTTTTTCCCCTTTTTTAATTGGCCAGGTGAGCACCTGCGGCTGTGCCCCCAGGATTACACCTGCTGCTCCACTGTGATGGAGGAGGCGCTGGCGCGGAAGAGCGAGGTCGACTTCTTGTCGGCCATTGATGACACCAGCCAGTTCCTGCTCACCACCTTCACCCAGAGGCACCGAAAATTTGACGGTAATCGCAGCACAAAACGCCAGCTGCGGTGGGCAACTCGCATTCTGGGCAAATGCTTAGACCGTTATGCCACCCGAGGCCCCCCAGCAAATATTTTTGATGATGACCAAGTGATACACCAGTGTTTAATATATAACATGTCAATGGTCTTACCTATAATGATAATGTATATTTTAATGTTTTTTTCAGCTGTATAGTAGGAAACAATCATTTAAGCGTGAATTAAATGTACATGTTTATGTTGGCGCCCCCTTCAGGGGCTGAATGGCACTGCCTTTGCCCCAGATGTTGCACACGTGGCCCCTCCCCTCCTCTCTTTGCTCAGAATTCTTCCGGGAGTTGATTGACATGGCAGAGAAGTCGATGAACCAGATGTTCACCAAGACGTATGGCAAACTCTACACTCAGAACGCACGTGTCTTCCAAGATCTGTTTGTTGAGCTGCGGCGCTACTACACCGGTCAGTGGTCCTCTATGAAATTCAAATTCAGATTGTGCTTTATTGAAATGCAGTCATGATTAACTGTATTGCCACAGCAGGGTCACAGACGTAACATACGTAATCCGGCCATAACAACCATAATGCAGGTAATTTCTCTCATCCTCTCAATCTCGATCTCATCCCACATATTCTACACAAACTGATTCTTCCATCCTCTACAATCTGACTCATACGTTTTGCAATTATCTAGTGTGTGTATATGTGTGTGTATATTACGCCTATCCCCATATCCTGTTGTGGCCAGAATAAACAACTTCTCTTCAATACTTATGATAAGATCAAGGGGGAGGAGCTGATGGAAAAGGTGCGGAGGGTGGAGGCAGCTCAGGGCGAACAACGGTATGGGGAGTCATGGAGGGTCATAAATGAGATGAGTGGGCGCAAAAGGGCATAGGAAGGCCAGGTCGCAGGCAACAGCCCGGAGGAGAGAGTGAACTCATGGTTCACTCACTTCCGGAACCTCCTAGGCACACACCCGACAGTGGAGGGAGCTGAGGAAGAGATACCTGTGGTCCTCACAAATCTCAACATTGACGATGGCCCCTTCACAGTCACGGAGCTCGCCAGAGTGAAATCCACTCTGAAGCAGGGAAAAAGTGCTGGGCCGGACGCAAGGCCGTAACCATGGAGTCAACATTGGGGGGACCACTCTGAAGCAGGGAAAATATTGTGCTGGGCCGGCCTTGGCGGCATTCCCGGAGGTCCTCAAGAACTGTGACCTCGATGACATCATCCTGGAGATATGCAACCTTGCTCTGGTGAATAACAACAAACCTGATATGTGGTCTCTCTCTAACATCATCCCAGTGCCTAAGTCTGGAGATCTCTCAAAGCCAGATAACTCACTCAGTCTGACCTGTATCATTGCAAAGATGTAAAACCGCATGATACTGAATCGGATAAGGGGCGCCATTGACCCTCACTTGAGAGAGAACCAGAATGGCTTTCGAGAGGGGAGAACCACCATAGCCCAGATCTTGGCCTTAAGGAGGATCATCGAGGAGGTGAAAAAGAACAACCTGACAGCGGTGCTGTGTTTTATTGATTTCAAAAAGGCATTTGATTCAATACACAGGGGCGTAATGATGAAAATTCTTAAGGCCTACAGTGTCCCTCCCAACCTACTCCGGGCCATTGGGACCATGTATTCAGGCACAAGAGTCAGGGTTGTGACCCCAGACGGCAACAGCAAGGAGTTTGACATCCTAGCGGGGATGTTGCAAGGGGACGCCCTCGCCCCCTTCCTCTTCATAACAGTCCTGGACTACGCGCTAAGGCAGGCCATCAATGGACGGGAGGGGGAACTCGGCTTCACTATTACATCCAGGAAGTCAAGACGAGTTCCTGCTGTAGTCCTAGCGGACCTGGACTATGCGGACAACATTGGCCTGATATCTGACTGCGTGGAGCAGGCACAGGAGCATTTGAACAGAGTGGAGACGGAATGTGCCAAGGTTGGGCTTAGGCTAAATGCTAATAAAACCGAGGTCATTACCTACAACATCAGACCACCGGACCATCTACCTCTGATAACTACAGGAGGGACTGCTCTGAAGGAAGTCAATGACTTCAAATACCTGGGCTCATGGGTCAACTCGTCAGAGCGGGA
The DNA here is from genome assembly GCA_029706075.1 of Aldrovandia affinis. Lineage (NCBI taxonomy): Eukaryota > Metazoa > Chordata > Actinopteri > Notacanthiformes > Halosauridae > Aldrovandia > Aldrovandia affinis. Next base: position 40,450 of record JAINUG010000184.1, on the reverse strand, counting down.
TCTAAAAGTGAGGAAGGCGCTTGAATGGAAAGCTCTGAACGGCATGGCCAGTGTGTGGAAATCCAACCTCCCTCGCGATATCAAGCTCCGCCTATTCGATGCGACGGTGGAATCCGTTCTCCTATATGGCTGTGAATGCTGGACCCTGAAGCCCGCCCTGCAGAAGCCTCTGGATGGGTGCTACACCAGAATGCTGCGTGCAATACTAAACAGCAACCAGAACGAGCACGTTACCAACAAGCATCTGTACGGAGAGCTACCAAGGCTGAGTAACAAAATAGCAGCTAGGAGAATGAGGCTGGCCGGTCACTGCCACAGACACCACGAGCTACCAGCCAGCAAACTGGTACTGTGGGAACCATCACAAGCACGCGGATATCGATCACAAGGGCGTCCCACACCAACATACGTGGACATGCTGAAGATAGATGTGGGAGTGGAAACTACTGGAGAGCTCGCAGGATGCATGGAGGATCCACACAGAACCACGCTCTTCCTACTGAGCCACACAGAACCATGCTCTACTTACTGAGCCACACAGAACCACGCTCTACCTACTGAGCCACACAGAACTACACTCTACCTACTGAGTCACACAGAATTACACTCTACCTACTGAGCCACACAGAACCACGCTCTACCTACTGAGCCACACAGAACCACACTCTACCTAATGAGCCACACAGAACCATGTTCTACCTACTGAGCCACACAGAACCACACTCTACCTACTGAGCCACACAGAACCACTAATCCTCTAACTATATCCTCTAACTCCCCCTTATGTTGTAAGTTTGTGTGAGCACCTGCAGCTGTGCCCCTCCTATACACCTACACTCCTACTAATGGTTGTGACGCTGACATTGTATCATCTCTGTTCTTTGCTTAACCTTTTTTGTGTGAACTTTTTAAAGGCATTCTGCTTAAAGAAATACATGTAAATGTAAAATGTAAACCTGTTCTTGAGACATTGGCAGACTCTCCCAAATGATGATAATGGTTATGTTTTGGCTGCATTAGATTTACTGGTCTTGGTATTTATGTTATGGTGATCAGCTAATATACAGGGCACAGTCTACAGGATGTTTTGTGCAGATTATTTAAAAATCAGTGAATATATAATATAATGAACACTGACTCTCCACAGCAAGGCACACATTAAACTGACCATTACTGTACTGACTGATTTTTCATCTTTGCATCTGCAAGGGGGCAACGTGAGCTTGGGGGATGTTCTGGCCGAGTTCTGGTCCCATCTGGTTGAGAGGGTCTTCTCGTTGGTGAACCCACAGTACCAGTTCAGTGAAGAGTACCTGGAGTGTGTGAGCAAGCATGCAGAGCAGCTGCAGCCGTTTGGGGATCTACCTCGCAAGCTGCGCATACAGGTGAGGCGAACTGCATATATAGGAGAGACTAACTGCGCATACAGATGAGACTAACTGCACATACAGGTGAACCTAACTGCGCATACAGGTGAGACTGACTGCACATACAGGTGAGACTGACTGTACATACAGGTGGGACTAACTGCACATACAGGTGAGACTAACTGCACGTACAGGTGACCCTAACTGCACATACAGGTGAGACTAACTGTGCATACAGGTGAACCTAACTGTGCATACATATGAGACTAACTGCACATACAGGTGAGACTGACTGCACATACAGGTGAACCTAACTGCACATACAGGTGAACCTAACTGCACATACAGGTGAGACTAACTGCGCATACAGGTGAACTTACAGTTTTTCTCATTTGCTTGAACACATTTGTCCATTCAGAAGTTACATTCTCAAAACAGTTCACACACAGGCCTAAACTGAAAGTCGCTGGCCGAAATGACACATTTTGTTTGCAAAATGCTCTAACACTCACAAAACATTAAAACCATGCAACAAAAACAAATATTTCCATCAAACAACACAACTTGTGGTCAAATTAATATATTCTTTCAATCAATCATTACACAATGGACAACAAAATACAAAATACAGCTATCAATATGTACCGGTTCAACCTTAATTTGTGCTATATGCCTGTGCCATTTGTTGATACTTTACATAGTTATAGTATGTGCCCAAAAAAGACAAGCAAGCATATCACAGCATGAATTGTATTATTTTCTCCAAAGATGATTTTACTAGAGATAACAAACCCTGCTGCACTCTGCACTCTTTTGAGATGCCCTGTTGAAATACTGTAAAAAAAGATACATTTTCTAAGAAAGGTTTCTTCATTCATTTTATTCTTGTGTGCAGGTCTTTCACTTCACATTTAGTCCATTCATTCCTGACGATTAGGCCACAGGTTCTCATCAACATTGCATTGGATGTTTTCCCTTGCAATGCACCGAGGGAAAAACCTCCTGCATGGCGTATCCATCCCTGGCAGTCCTCTGCACCTATTGCCAGGCAACCAGCATTCATTGCCTCCAGGAGGGACATCTGGTCATATGGCCGGTGATCATATACCTTCCATCTCCAAGCAGAGAATAATTCCTCAATTGGGTTTAGAAAAGGACAGTATGTAGGGAAGAATTGCATCATCATACGGGGCTGTGCTGCAAACCATTCAATCACAAGGCGAGAGCGGTGGAAGGCAACATTGTCCCAAATGATGACATACAGAGTCATGCCAGGCCTCAACAGCCCTCTCTCTTCGAGTGGAACCAGTCTGTCATTCAGTGCATCAAGAAATGTGATGAGGCATTCTGTATTGTATGGGCCGATAGTTGGTATGTGGCAAAGGACACCATCATTGGAGATGGCAGTGATGAGATTCCTCTGCCATGGCCTCTTACTCTCCCTACGTGCCTTTGGCCTCTTCGATCCATGCTTGCAAATAGCAACACAGAGGTGGCATCTTTTATAGATAAGGACTGATTGCTGATTGAAGAGTTGTGCAAAGGAGTTTCACACGGGTGCATTATAGATTCATAATTATGCAAGTAATTTCTATCAGCTGTGAATAGATGTTTTCCTTTTGTTTAACACAGTTAATCCAATAGAGTTTTGGGTCTTTCTATAAGATCTGTGTTAACTGTTTTGAAAAAGGGTGTGAAAAATGTGTGAAACCAATGAAAAAGTGTTAACACATTTGCAAGAGAAGACTTCTGCTGTGCTAAGAAGGTGGTGATGAAGATCAAGTGGATCCCAGTTTCATTAAGTGTGTCTTAGCAATCGAGAAAAACTGTAACTGCACATATAGGTGAATCTAACTGTGCATACCTGACTCTCTCAGGTGTCAAGAGCATTCATCGCTTCCAGAGCTTTGGTGCAGGGCCTGGCAACTGGTCGCGACATTGTCAGCAAGGCAGCCAAGGTGAGAGTGTGTGTGTGTGTGTGGGACTGTGTGTGTAGGGGGGGGCTGTATGTGTGAGTGTGTGTGTGTATGTATGGGTGTGTGTGTGCGTGTGGGGCTGTGTGTGTGTGTGTGTGTGTGTGTGTGTGTGCATTATAGAAATCTGTGAGCATTCCGCTCTAAGACACTAAAATAATTTTTATTTTATTTTAGCGTCTTAAAGCGGAATGGTCACAGACTTCTATAATGCACACACACAGCACACACCTTACACTGTGTATGTGAGTATGTGGGGCTGTGTCTGTGTGAGTGTGTGTGTCTGTGCATCTGTCTCTTTCCCTTTTGCGTTCTTTTCATCCCCATCCCTCCATGTTCAATTTTCTTTAACGTCTTAAAGCAGAATGCTCACAGATTTCTATAATTTGATATGTTTTTTCTTATCTCCAAAAAATGAGATTTGATTTTCTCATACAGTAGCTACTCCAGTACCCAGAATTGCGATATAGCGCCAAGTACCGCTGACGTAGTTCAGAGCAGGAAGTCCTGCCTGCTCCTCTGCGAATGGGCTATTGTTATTTCCCTGAGAATTTTTGTAATACGATGTAATAAAAAAACAAATCGACACTTTGATGGCCTATATTTAGTGACACATTGTTCATAAATATATTATAGGTGATTCATTAATCTTTGTTTCAGACAACTGTTGGAAGCAGAGGGAGTCTCAACAGCGTGCAAGCGCGTACTCTCAGGGGAAATCTCAGAAAGGCAGGACTCGTATTTCACGCGTCACTTTATTTAAATTTAGGGAGGGAGATGGGTACCTGGGTACAGTGAGAATATAAACAGAGTGAACTTTTTGTGATGCATGAAGTACGAGCCCTGCGCTTCTGAGATTTCCCTTGAGAGTACGTGCATGTGCAGATTTTTTAAAAATCTGTCCCCTTGCTTCTCTCTTTCTCTTTTTCTCTTTGTGTTTTCTCTGTCGCCCCCCTCTCTCACTCTCTCTCTCTTTCACACACCTCCTCTACCTCTCTGTCTCTCTCTCCCCCTCTCCCTCTCTCTGTCTAGTTGAGCGCGGATGGGGAGTGTTTGCGGGCCCTGATGCGTCAGTGGTACTGCCCTCTGTGTCGTGGCACGCCCGCCCTGCGTCCCTGCCATGGCCTGTGCCTCAACGTGATGAAGGGCTGCCTGGCCAATCAGGCGGACCTGGACGCTGAGTGGAATAACTTCATTGGTGAGCGAGGAGGGGGAAGAGGTACCGGGGGGGCAGTTAATACTTCTATTGAACCTGCAAGGGCCACTCCACACCTGCAGGCCATTCAAACCTGCAGGGTTTGTTTGTACATTCTAAATTTTTAAAAAGATTTTGTTTCTGATTCTTCCCCATTTCCTCCCAATTTAGTAGCCAATAAACCCTCATTTTCATGTCAACTATCCCCCCCCTTATTGAGTTTGCTGCCGTAGCCCTGAGATATTTTTTTTATCGTCACAAAACGCTTAACAGAGGGGGACCCCAGGCCTAGACCCCCCCAAAAGCAAGCCTAAAGGCGACAGTGGCAAGGAAAACTCCCTTGATAGGGAGAAACCTTGGGAGGAACCAGACTAAAAGGGGGGGGAGCCCATCCTCTTCTGGCCGGCACAGGGTGTGTCCAAAAAAGACCGTATCATGGTCAGTCCAAGGTGATTCAGGGCTGAATGACTGAGTTAGGTAGTCAGTGGGGGGGGCTAAACCACGTGAAGGGGGTCCAGATCCAGGGACTGGGGTAGGCGTGGGTGTGAGGGTTAATGGGGGCAGCTCACACTTCTCGCAGGATCTAGGGCTCGGGGGCACCCGTCAGAGGTCGAGGCAGAAAAGAGAAGAGAACATGCAGTCAGAAAAAAAGCAGTGCTATAGCCAGTAGCATTATGTGAGAGCAGGGGAGCACAAGAATAGGAAATATACAGATACCTATGGCTGTAAGCTATAGCAGCATACCTATTAGGAGAGAGACAGAGAATACACGTAGCCATGAGAGAGTTCCAAACCATCCACACCCGATCAAGGATAACCAGCCTAATAGTGGTGGTAACACGTTGAGGAGGTGACAGTATGGATGTACAAAGGTGATGTACCAAGCCGTTGACTGTAACTCGACACAGAGCCACTCATATATGCAGTGAACCCTCCCCCCTCTCTGTGGCAGATAGCCAATTTCCGCCCCCTAGTGGCACTCCCGGCCAGAGCCGATACTGGCGTGGCCGGTAGAAACAAACCCCAGTTGCAGTGGGTAACATGCATCCTGGTCGGATGCTCTTACCACTACACCACCCGGAGGCCCTTGTTTGTACATTTTAACGAGCAGCTCCTGCTGTCCTGACAATCGGATAATCTGCAGCGCTAGCAGCTTGTATTTAAAATAGAGGAATATCCACATTGAAGTCTTTACAGTGTTTTTCAGGGTATCATTCAATAAATGTTCCATATTTATTGGCATGCCAAAATGTATGAATGAATTGTGAATTTATATGAGTTGTATTTTATATAGATTGTTTTTATGGAACATGTTTGTTTGTTGATACGAGTTCAAATGCTGTGCATTAGGGCTGTGACTTTAACAAAAACGTCTGTTAAACATTCAGAGAAAACAACATGTAGATTAGTTTGAATAGTATTCCAATCTGTGTGTTACAGACCTGCATTCGGGGAGTACATTGACAAAGCAGATAATCTTTATTTGTTTCTTTAAAGTTAAAAATATGAAGACAAACATAACACCATCAACACCGTCATAAACATAACATAACATCTTAGCAGAGAATAGTGTATACTACTATTACAAATGTTGATTTCATTATTGGGCGGCACGGTGGTGCAGTGGATAGCACTGTCGCCTCACAGCAAGAAGGTCTCGGGTTCGAATCCAGGCCGGGGGCCTTTCTGTGTGGAGTTTGCATGTTCTCCCCTTGTCCGCGTGGGTTTCCTCCGGGTACTCCGGTTTCTTCCCACAGTCCAAAGACATGCACGTTAGGCTAATTGGAGAGTCTAAATTGCCCATAGGTATGAGTGTGTGAGTGAATGGTGTATGTAGTGCCCTGCGATGGATTGGCGACCTGTCCAGGGTGTATTCCTGCCTCTCGCCCTAATGCATGCTGGGATAGGCTCCAGCCCCCCCGCGACCCTAACTAGGAATAAGCGGCTGAAGATGAGATGAGATTTCATTATTGGTAGTTTGAGTCACCATTTGGTTGGGCATATGGGCACAGCATTTTATTATAAAAAAAAAAAAAGATAATTTAAAACCTTTAAAAATATAAATTGAATCTCCACATTCATCATCAAAACTGGTGTCGGAATTCAGATTCAAAATTAGATTCAATATTCTAATATAATGTGACAGCCCTACTGTGCATACATTTCTTATTGGTGCTTCAGTGCAATCTCCAGTGCAGTTCAATGTAATCCACCTGTATCTCTCTGTCTGTCTGTCTGTCTGTGTCTCTCTGTTTGTCTGTGTCTCTGTCTGTCTCACGAAGATGCCCTGGTGCAGGTATCAGAGAAGTTGGAGGGGCCATTTAACATGGAGCTGGCTGCGGACTCCATCGCAGTGAAGGTGTCTGAGGCCATAATGCACATGCAGGAGAACAGCGTCACCACCTCCACCAAGGTGAGAGAGAGAGGGAGGGAGAGGGAGGAAGGGAGGAAGGGAGGGATGAGAGAAGGGGATAAAGAAAGAAGAGAAGAGAGATAAAGAGAAAAGGAAGAGACTTATTTTAATGCATCTTGACTAACTTGGTGAGAATAGGTGAGAATGAATGCCAGCTATGTAGCTCTCCCATAAGCTCCTGAAAGGCCCGTAAGGATCCTGTGTAACTGGTGGGGGTTTAACGGGGAAAGGGATGGCAGGTAAGCGTTAGGCATCCTATCTCTGTTTCTATCTGTTTCTCTGTGTCTCAGGTGTTCCAGGGCTGTGGCAGCCCTCGCCCCGCCCCGGGACGGTCTCGACGCTCACCCAGGGACCAGGGAGGGAACCGCAGGCCGTTCCGGACCTACAGCCCGGAGGAAAAACCCACCACGGCCGCCGGAACCAACCTGGACCGCCTAGTGAGAACGGGTGCATGCCAGCGCTTTTGGCGTTCCCTCTCTCACATATTCTCGTCTGTCTTAAGCCCTCAGTCAGTATACTCGCTGCAACTTGAGGTCTGTCCGTTTAATGACGCTCCACGTCAGATGGGGGAGCTTGCTAGTCGCTAGACTATGGAACCGGAAATATAAATACCAACAAAGCAAACATTGGCAATGGCAATGTGTGACACAGTCATGCTTGATGTACAAAATAACCCTGTGTTTAAACCACCATACCTTAAGATCCTGTAACAGACATAAGACAGTGTGCTCCAGAAACTGCTAAATGTGATTTCTCATTGTACATCGTAAGTGACTGTGAATTTTATTTTTTGATGTAGTAGACCATGAGTTAGCCTGGCCTATAATACATTTAGACAACAAATAAGCAATTGTCATTACTAAGCAGGGTTAATTTTCTTGTGCTGTGTGTGTCCCCCCCCCGAGGTGTCAGACCTGAAAGAGCGTCTTCGGCCCATGAGGGGATTCTGGGTATCACTTCCGTACACCCTCTGCAACGATGACAAGATGGCTGCCGACCTCACCAATGAGGATCGCTGCTGGAATGGACAGACGAGAGGGAGGTGAGAAAGAGGGAGAGATGGCAGAGAAAGAGGGAGAGATGGTGGAGAAAGGAGCGAGGAGAGGGATACATATATTAGCAACATGTATTATAGTTTTTTACGATTGCTTTGACTCATTTTGCAAAACAGAGTTTCAATGTGCAAAACTCTTAATACAGAATGCTATACTGCAAATTTTGGGTTCAAAATCTAATATAGCAGGCAAAATAAAAATACCAGTGTCAAATGAGAGAATATTATATGCAAATGTTTATCATAGCACCAGAACATTAGATATTTTCAACATTGAAGTTAAATCATTGCTGCATTTTCAATATACAACAGTCATCATCAAACAATGCTGCCAAACATAAAATCCTTCTAATCAAAAAAGAGTTTGAAAGTGTTCTTTGGTCATAACGCAAAATGCTATAATCCTAATCTTGTTGTCAAAATCACAAATTGCATGCAAAATAAAAATAGTTGTAGATTGTATAGCATGCAAAAGTTGATCATAGCGTCAGAACATTGGACATGTTAGTCGTTGAAGTTTAAGTATTGGTGTATTTTCAAATACAACGGCCATTATCAAATAATGCTGTCAAACACAAAATGCTTGTCATCAAAAAAGACTATGCAAGGGTAATTTCCTCGTAAGTACTGGAAATGATGTACAGCAAGCATCCCCTGTGATAGACTGCAGTAAATACAGAAATGTGTCACCCGTCTATATATAGCTATATACTGTATACAGCTTGTGTTTTTATGGAAGACATAGATTAGATTAGATTAGATTAGATTACTGTATATGTGCTTTTGTGTGTACAGATGTAAATAATCAGAAAAAGTATAAAAGAGGTGCCTAAAAATGATTTAAAATGTTTATTGATCTTGTTGAAATATTATATAATGTTGTTATTGAGCTGGATGTATATTATGCTAAATGTTATGGTTTGAATTATTTTTGTTTGTTTGTTTGTTTTGTTTGTTTTTCTCCCTGGTGTGTGGAGTAGGCTGCCATTTGTAATGTGGGCAGGCGGTCTGATTGTCATTTTTAAATGTCATTCTCATTCCATTGAAATAAATCATACATTACTGTAATGCAGAAAACTCAACTGTATTTTACAGTAAAAAACAAAACAGTAAAAGCAGTTAAAAACAGGTACAGTAACAAAAACCTTTACAGTAACATAAATGCATTTCAGTGCTTAAGCAGCATTTTCCCTCTCTGCTGCATTTGGCCACAGAATTTCATCTACGGTGCATCTGATATCTTCATTTGCAAGGCAGCGAAGGCAGGCAGTTGTCAGAAACTGCCATTCAGGTTTCTAAGCAGCCTTTTATGTAGTGGTGAAGAGATTATCAATTGTGTTGCAGTGTTACTCACCTGGGCAAGGTTGTTGGAAGTAATGAGACACGACTACAAACACTTGTTGAATTGATTTAGTGATCTGCATTTGTAGTAATGAGCATTTGAACATTGTTGTAATATTAGGTGGCTGTATTCTGAGAATGGAGCATGATTTAGAGTTTGGCACTTTGTATTAACAGTTTTACACTTTGTATGTCAGCATAGGATGTAGTGTCTTAACATAAGAATTCTGCAAGTCAGTTTGGCACTTTGCATTTTGAGTTTTGTACATTGAAATTCTGTTGTGCAAAATGAGTCAAAGCAATCGGTAAAAAACTGTAACAGTAATGGAATCACCAATCACGAATTATTATCGAGACGTTTTCAGCTGCTGGTTGGTTTGCTGGTGTTGCTGCAGAAGCCACTCAGTCAGTAAAGATGGTGGTCGATGTGTGGGTGCGCGACACAACCTTTACTGAGTCTGACTCCTCCAATCACAGCCAAGAGTGTTTCCTTAAATGTTTGTCTTTCAGCTCGGCTTCACAGTCAATATTTTGTGTGTGTGTGTCTGTGTGTGTGGTGTGTGTGTGTCTGTATGTGTGTGGGTGCATGCATGAATGCACATGTGCTTGTGTGTGGTGTGTGCGTCTGTGTGTGTGTGTGTACATGTGCTTGTGTGTGGTGTGGTGTGCGTACATGTGCTTGTGTGTGGTGTGTGTGTGTGTGTGTGCTTGTGTGTGTGTGTGTGTGTGCTTCTGTGTGTGTGTGTGTGTACGTGTGTGTGTGTGCATGTACTTGTGTGTGGTGTGTGCGTGTACGTGTGTGTATGTGTGTGTGTACATGTGCTTGTGTGTGTGTGGTGTGTGTGTTACCAGGTATTTGCCAGATGTGATGGGAGATGGGCTGGTCAGTCAGATTAATAACCCTGAGGTTGAGGTGGACATCGCCCGGCCAGATGTCCGCACTCGACAGTTCATCATGGAGCTCCGTGTCGCCACTAACAGGCTGAGACATGCACAGACCGGACAGGACACTGACTTCATCGACAGTGAGTAAAACGCACGCGCACACGTGATGATTTATTACAGACTGGACAGAACACTGACTTCATAGACAGTGGGTAAAATGTAAATGAACTGACATACATACAGACATACATGAAGTGAACACACTTGAATTATCTGTAGATTTGCACAGACCACACATGCATGCGGGAGGGAGGGAGAGAGGGAGAGAGAGAGAGGCATACAGAGAGCAGGGTATGGGGATGAAACCAATGCAGGGATCCATCTAAATAATTGAAGAGTGTTTTTAGGAAAGTGGACATGAGTGAGTTTTGGAAAAACATTCTTCAATTGCTGAATTGTAACTTAGCTTGTACACAAACGGACCCTTTCCCCCCTCCATGCAGGTGAGGAGGGCAGTGGATCGGGGGGCGGGGTTGGTGGAGAGAGGTACAGTGATGATTGGCCGGGCTCTGGACCCTACTCTCCACCTTACGGCAAACCTCCGCGTAATCCACCCGGCCGAAACAAGCCTCCCCGCACCCGCGACAGAACTGGCCCCAAGTGGACCCGGCCCAACCTGGGCCACGGGGGCCACGGGGGCCACGTGAAGTCAGGGGTCGACCAGCCAACCGCCTGTCTGCTCACCCTGCTGTGCCTGACCGCGGTCACCGCTTCCCCTGTTTGGAGATAGGGCTGCTACCGCTCCCTCAGTTTGGTTTGGAGATACAGATTTGTTTTACTGATTTGGACCAAGAAAAAAAACGTATCTAATTGTTTTGTTTTACTCTCAAAACAGGAAGTGGAGTGACATGTGGTCTGTTTGTTTGTGTTTTGTCACCTGGGAGGAAATGTGTCAATAAATGTGAGAGAGTGTTGCCTTACCGACCAGCTGTGAATCAGGTGTGTCTTGTTCGGCCAGCCTTAACAGGTCTGGTGACAACCGTGCACGTAACTAAGATAATTATGCACAGACTGGCCCCGTATGTGTGTGTGTGAGGGAGGGGGTTGAATTTTTTGTTCTGTGCTTTTCCCTTTTGAATTTTTTTTTTTTTTTTAAGATTTTGTCTCTGATTTTATCCCATTTTGGTACACTCGCTATTTTTCAAGTCAATCCCCCCCTAGTAATGCGAGTTCACATTGTTTCTTTTGCGTAGTAACTACGCTTCAAAACACCTGAGAGAGTCCAGGTCGTGATCCATGCTTGGGTCCAGTCCAGGAGCAGGCACCAGCATAAAGGGCTTACATTTAGGCTGTTACTTTTGCTTGCTTGTCAAGCTGTTTTGTGATTATAGACCGTTCGTCATACTTTTATGTAATTTGCGTGATAACGCGACAGAAAACACTCTGACTCACATCAGTGCTACGATTGTAAATCCTGATTTGTGAAACCAGCTCTGTCATAGGGTTTAGTCTTAATTTATTTGTTTTGGTATCATTGCTTTTTGGATAGATGTAATGATTGTCAGCGTATATGAACGGAACATTGTGGATGTTGCGATTGGCCCACCGATTGGCCCTCAATCTGAGCACTTAAGGGAAAAATTCAAAAAAATTAAAACAGGTATTTTAATACAGTATAACCTTGGAGATCAGGGGCCGTATTCACAAAGAATTGTATCTTACCACTAGGAGTACTTCTAAATTGCACTAAAACCTTTTAGTTAGGAGTCCCACCTTAAAACCTATTCACAAAGCTGCAAAGACAAACTCATACTAAGGAATTCCTAGAATTTTCAAGCTAAGAGTGAGGGCGTGGTTGACGTCGTTACTATGGATGACGTTGTTTCTCATGAACGAGCTTACTCAGAATGCCCACAGCGATTGGCTGATATAGGGGATGGGTCTCTGCCCGCGATTTCAACCTAGCAAATAAATTATATGCTACTGTAAAGGGGTATGTAGGACTACCTGTTCCTGTTATATTCTAGTGGTGTAACGGATCGCAGTTGATCCGTGATCCGTACGGATCAACCCCCATGGTTCGGCACGCATATGATCCGCGGATTAATAGCTAAATTGAACCATCATAGAGAAATACAGTTTTTCTGCTGCTGTTACGTTTTAAACTAACAATTCCCTAAATCTCGATGCAGAGACAACCATGTATGTTTTGGTTTGCTTTGTTTTTCATACTAAATGCCTTTCTGGGAGGCAGGTTTTTAGAAACGCGACCGAATTAAATAGAATTTAAACATTAGCGATCTTTTAATTTTTTATTAAATTAATTCAGGCATAAGACCACCCTAGTTAAATTGCCTAAGGCGTACTGAATCTAAAAATGTATTTTGTGAAATTTTCGAATAAAGATTTAGTGAAATAACTTAAATTGAAAAACTGAAATTATCATTCATTTAATTCCTTGAGAATAGTTCCTGGTAATTTTTGGTGGAAACGCGGCTTTGGCCCCCGTTATTATTTTTTGTGCTGATCCGAAAAATGATCCGATGCACCCCTATTATATTCTAATAAAGATTCTAAAATACAAATGTAGGCTACGTGTCACTGATTTAACACGAAACCAAGAATACTGACTAGTCAATTGGTTACATGTCTGCATCTCGTAAACAATCAGCGGGTATCTATATATAATATATATAATATTAAATATATAATACCCTCGGGATTGAGGCGGTAGGCTACCTTTTTATCATTCAATATCTCCAAAGTGTTGACGTGATTGCGACTAGACGATTGCCGGCAGCAGCAGATTTTCGGATCGCCGTGAGTAGGTCTTTAGCGACTTAGAAGTCCTCTTGACTGCTTCTAACTTCTCCTGGACTTAGGAGCTGTTTTTAGCTCTCAAACCCTTTGTGAAATACTCTTATCCCAAAAATGTAGGACTTATGAGTGACACGCCCATTATCTTTCGGAGTTGCTCCTAAATTGCGGAGTTACGACCAACTTTTACCCTTAAAATGCTTTGTGAATACGGCCCCAGGATTGAGAACGGAGGTCTTACGGAACAATTAAATGTTCAGAGCTTTGAAAGTGACATCAAAATACACCAGTGTAATGTTTTGGAGGCTAGATTCTGAAAAATAATGGTACTTGGTGGCCAGCAAGCTGACATTTCCTTTTTTAGTTTATTAGTTTATTTGTAAGGGACAAGCACAGAGAACATTGACAGCTGCAGAAGCAGTGCCCGATGCACTGTACATGTGTATGTAGCCAAAGCTAATTTCCAACAGCAGTCCCTTGATGGGCATTGATAGTTCAATCAATCTATAAAATTACATTTTTTACAATGTACAATGATATAAAATTACAAAATATGTGCATACAATGACCGAAAAACAACAACAGCAACAACAACCATACATGACACAACAAGTATCAACAGGGATTTCTGGGATGACACTATTGGAAGCCATTAATTTCCAATGAGGTGCAAACTTTCCTTTGTCAAATTGAAGAGAATTAAATAATGATTAAAACGTTGAAAACATGTCCGGGGGTTGTCCCTTGAATTATTTGCTGATGAGCAAGCCCTTTTATTAAGGAATCAGGCGATCAACATATTTTTATGATGACTGCCCAATTCCTTGAATAAAACGGTTTGCTTCTCTCCAAATAGTTCAAAGAACAATCCCCAAGCATTTAAAAAAAATGTTTTAATAGTGATGATGAAAATTTTGCATCCTGTTGAAAATGAATGGCTTCAAAACCATACTAGATCTGTCCTGGAAGCTGCTTGACGTAAGTTTTTGTTTTCAAATCGTATACCATACTTATTTATGTTTTTCTGTCAGAGATTAATTTACATAAATTAGTAGTCTACGGTTGTTTCTCTGCGTTGATTTCCACAACAATGTGATGTGTTGCCAATTTACTTTGAACCAATCATTACACTATACATATTGAAATTGAACCAATCACTGCACTGTACATATTGAAAAGGTGAACCTAGCACATCCTAGTCTGGGGTGACACTGAATACAACCCTGATTAAACAGTAGCAAGTTTTATCAATTGACTACATAATCTTGCAAGCTGGCTAAAATGACCAATGCTAACTAAAAATGGCCAATCTTTATGATTCCAAAATCACAAAATCAATAATCTATACATGTGTGGGTACTTGTCCTCTGTTATGTCAACGCTTCATCTTGAGAGTGTACACAACCATTTCTGTGCTGCCTTCACATCTCCCATAATTCATTGCAAAGTTATTGTCTGCGATGGCCATGAGATGTTGAAATGCTTGATGAGAATTGTATTACAATTCTTTTAGAGCACAACAACATTTTAAAAGTTTGATTTATAAGTCATGAAAACGAATCACACTATATTTGGTTAGGCTAGCTGCAATAAACACAAGGAACAACATACGGATTGAACTAAGGGCTGTGAATTTTTCCTTTAATTAAACAGAGTCTGGCTGGTTGAAGAGGCTGGTGTATACGGTGTATTTGTATATATTTTGGGGGATTGGGGATGAAGAGGAACGGGTGTGCTCTGAGGGAGAGGGTGCTCACTTTGTAAATGTAAATGTTCTTCTTGGGAGCCGCAGGAACGAGGCACAGCTGTGTTGAATGAACAGCGACACAGCAGGGGGGTGGAGAGAGAGATGAAAAGGGTGATGTCGGTAGAGCGAGAGAGGCAGAGAGAGTTAGATGGAGGAGAGTTCTAGAGGGCAGGAGAGGGATGGATAGTTGTGCAGTGTGAGAGAGGGATGAAGGGGAGGTAAAGAGATTGATGGAGGTGGAGATGACTGACCTGTTGTGCAGCAGTGATTTTAACATCCAGTAGATGCAAGGGGGTGCTTTTATCCTCTTGAGGGGTGGGGATAATTTACTTCATGGAGAGGGTATTTAAGCCTGGCATCACACTGCGACCAATGTCTAGCAGTTCCTGTGGTAGACCCCATATACAAACTAAGAGTATTATTACACCCAGGGGGATAGCATCATGTGCTAACTTTTGATTTGAAACCATTTACACTTAAGTGTTTTAGTGTAGCTGCTGCCTGTTTGAGAGCCTGTTATTTAGTGAAGAATCAGATCTGTTGGGCCTCCCGGGTGGTGTAGCGGTAAGAACGTTTGACGCTGCCCACTGCGACCTCTTTAAAAAATTCTACTACATTCCAGTATTGTAACAAAAAAAGCACAATGTTTTTTAAATGCCTTTGAAAAAACCCCAAAAACTTTCATTGACAGCCTAATAGAGGGCTTCATGTCTTCCATGTTTGTCAAACATTTCAGATCTCATATTTGAAGCCCCTTATTAAAACAGTTTTCTCTCTTGTTCTTGTCTTTTGAGTTTCCATTACTGTGATTTCATTTCAGAGGTTTATTTGAGTTGAGCAGAATGAGGTACAAGGTGGTGCTTTTGGAACTGTTAAATCATTATGTTTTATTCGTCTGTTAACTGTTAAATTATTGTTTTTTTAAGTGAGAGCAGCCCATGTTCCTGCTCATAGAATATCAATGAATTATTTAAACCACACAGCACAACTAAAAAGACATAATTTAACACCAAAAGGAAAGATCATTTAACACCTAAACATAAGATGACAAAAAAGTCTCACCAGTCAATCAGCCAATCAGTGAGGAACACTGCTACTTACCCTGTTCAGAAAATTCCACACGACACCCATAGAATGATGGGCCTTTTACAGAGTGAAATATATGGATATTGTGTGAGCTGCCTATCAGGTTCGAAACCCGTCTCTGCCAGACCGGCCCTGGCCGTTAGCCCTGATCGGGAGCGGCGTTTGGCTATCCGTTCCTGAGGGAGGGGGTAGGGTGGTCGGCAGGAACTCGCTGTGAAGCACGTAAGGGTGTCTCCAGAGAGGGCGTCAGTGAGTTCTGTCTTGAAGGAGGCGGATCATCGCCGGCCTTGGAGAGTAGCTTGAGAAAAAGATAGCTTAAAAAAAAAAAAGAAGAATTGAACTATGTGGGCAAAAGGCCAACAGCCCACACGTTTCACCTCATTACCAAGTGCACTACACTCGTTTTCCTGCAGATGGTGCTATCTGCTTAGAACAATGCTTCAGATCAAAGCTGCATTTCGAAAACTCTGGGTTCAACAGACAGTATGAACTCAATAAATTCAATATGAACGATATGAATATGAACTATAATAGTAATTCTGTAGAGGTGGTACCTCTGGGGTTACTGTAACTGGAGTTCACTACACTCACATCATGATCCGTTACGTAAGGTGGAGGTTACCTCTCACTCTGGAATGTAAGCACACGCTTTCAGCTGATTCGACCTAACCCCAGTTGTGGTAGTATTTGTCCTTTTGTTTGCATCCGTTTCTATGTAGGTATGTGTGTGTACACACAGGGACACATACATTGTATGGCTTACAGAATGCAAGTGTTTTTCATTCGAAAGAAGTGGAACACATAAAGCCATACAAGTTAATCTTGGAAAATGTGACTATCAATATTGTTTGATTTTACTTTAGCATATTTCTGAACAAGTTAATTATTTTTTTTAAATCAATTTTATTTCAGATTTTTTTCCATTTTGGTAGCCAATTCCACCAATCCCTTCCTCCCTCGTACTATGAGGTCGCTGCTACAACCCTGGGACAGTCAAACCACCTTCCTCCTCCGAGATGGAACTCGCCAAGCTGTCGACTGAAACTCCGGTACACACAGAACCATTTAATGTCCGGCGAGCTCCTGCTGGCTTCCCAGCTGCCCCCCGAACAGGGCTCCCAACTAGAAACAGGCTGGAGCAGCTAGGGATTGAATCCCGGCTGCAGTGGGCAATTTGCACTGCAGGCGAATGCCTTTACAGCAGTGGTGGGCCATCAGGGCCTGCAAGGCCTTCTCTGCTGGCCTAAAAAATATCTGAATCACAGACTGATGTTAATTATATTTTGTCCATGAATACTTATTAAATCATTCCAAATGGTCTGTTCGCTTCCTTTCATAGCTGTTCCCCTGGTTGCGCTGCATCCAGACGTGTATTTTCATATTAAAGCATTTAACCAATCACATTTCAGCCATCATTTGTTGCCAGGGTAAAATAAATCTGCCTGGAGGCCTTCACATTCAGTTCTGCAGGCCCTGTAGCATAAAATAAGTGTTGATCAAACTGTTGCTTCAACCAATCAGATTTTGAGTTGGGGACACGAAGGCCTTCTAGAAGGCCTAGGTAACGTCAGCATATTCACACCCTTTGATTGGATAGTCAGAGAGTGTCTGACTATGATGTAATGTGATTGGTTAAATGCTTTAATATGAAAATACACGTCTGGATGCAGCGCAACCAGGGGAACAGCTATGAAAGGAAGCGAACAGACCATTTGGAATTATTTAATAAGTATTCATGGACAAAATATAATTAACATCAGTCTGTGATTCAGACATTTGAGCGGACATTTTCAGCCCTAAAGCGAATTAAAACTTATGCCAGAAATACGACATGGCAGGCTCGACTTTCAGCATTAGCTTCGATGGCGATAGAAAATGACTTCTTGATGGAACTGAAACACACGGATAATCTGTACGACAGAGTAATTGAACTCTTTTTGAGGAAAGAAAGGAGGTGGATTTTGTGTACAAATAATAAGGATTTTTGGTGAGTAAAATGTTGCTATTTTCCTAAATAATATTGCAATTTTATGAGGTTATTATTATTGGTGCTTTTTTATGTGTGTTGCAGCTGTAGCACCCCGGGTTTGTTTTTTCAGTAAAGGCATTTATTCTGGATACACGAGTTATCTATCTTCGATGCAACGGCAACAGGTGTCTGTTCGGTTTGTTTTTGCACTTTGTTTATTTATCTTTCTTCAGTCATGTTTCATGTGAGAGAATGACAGCGATAGAGACGAGAGAGAATGACAGCGATAGTTAGAAGCGTGAGATAATTAGTGATTAGTAGTGTTAGTAACTTAATCTAAATCCCTAATGTTAGTAGATTAGTTGGTTAGTACTATATACATCTAACTAATATATACAAAGTGTAATTAGAAAGTAAGAAGGAAGTAAAACGAGATTAGAAACGAAGACGGAAAAACCGAAACATAGAATTTCCCGAAGTGCATGACAGAACGAGAATGAAACATGACTGAAGAAAGATAAATAAACAAAGTGCAAAAACAAACTGAACAGACACTCAAAACATAACAATCTCTCTCTAGGTCATCCTCAGACGAGCCCTCCATCGTTGCATCCAGTCATCCCGGTTCTCTATACATCTGGCCAACTCGTTGGTGCTTTGCGCTCCTGCGTCTTTCTTGAGTACGTCCACATATGTTAATGTGGGACCGGTGCCCGTGCGTTGGTTCCCACAGCACCAATTTGCTGGCTGGCAGCTCCTGGTGTCTTTGGCAGTGTCCTGCAAGTCTCATTCTCCTGGCTGCTATTTTATCGCTCACCCTTGGTGTTCCATCATACAGATTCTTGTTGGTAACATGTGTACTCTTGCTGATGTTAAGTACTGCACGCAACATTCTGGTGTAGCACCCGTCTAGAGACTTCTGCAGGGTTGGTTTCAGGGTCCAGCATTCACTGCCATATAGGAGAACAGACTCTACCGTTGCGTAGAAGAAGCTGAGTTTGATTTGTCGGGGGAGGTTGGAGTTCCATACACTGGCCATGCCATTCAGTGCCCTCCATGCAAGTGCTTTCCTTACTTTAATATCTTGCTCAGTTGAGTTGACCCATGAGCCCAGGTACTTGAAGTCCTTGACTTCCTTCAGAGCAGTGCCTTCTGTTGTTATTAAAGGTGGATGTTCCGATAAGATGTTATAGGTGATAACCTCGGTTTTCTTGGCATTCAGCCGAAGGCCAACCTTGGCACACTCTGACTCCACTCTGCTCAAGAGCTCCTGTGCTTGTTCCACGTGGTCGGAGAGCAGGCTGATGTCATCTGCGTAGTCCAGGTCTGTCAGGACTACTGTGGGGTGTCGTCTCGACCTCCTTGGTGTTAGAGTGAGGTCAAGATCCTGCTCTCGTCCACTGATGGCCTTCCTGAGTGCATAATCCAGGACTATGACGAAGAGGAAGGGGGCTAGGGTGTCTCCTTGCAGTACCCCAGCCAGGATGTCAAACTCCTCACTGTTGCCATCTGGGGTCACCACCTTGGCCCTTGTTCCTGCGTACATGGTCTCTTGCCCGGAGTAAGTTGGGAGGGACACCGTAGGCCTTAAGGATCTTCATCATCGTGCCTCTGTGTATCGAGTCAAATGCCTTTTTGAAGTCAATGAAGCACAATACAGCAGTCAGGTTGTTCTTCTTCACCTCCTCGATGATTCTCCTCAGGGCCAGGATCTGGGCCACGGTGGTTCTCTCCTCTCGAAAGCCATTTTGGTTCTCCCTCAGGTGAGGGTCGATGGCATGCCGTATCCGGTTCAGTATCATCCGGTTGTAAACCTTTGCGGCGATACACGTCAGGCTGATGCCTCGGTAGTTGTCTGGCTTCGAGAGGTCTCCAGCTCCAGCCTCGTTTCGCCACGCAGATGCAGTGATGAACGTGCATCTCTCCACTCTGCGGTACACGATCCGGTCATCAGTGTGCACTCTTCTGTGTTCCTGGATTCCCAGGATCTCCACTCCCCTTTCCTCGGCACAGTGTGCTAGTTCCACCAATCTAGCTTCTTCTCTCACTGTACATGCGTTGAAGGTTCCCATTATGAATGGTTTCCGACAGCGCAAGAGTGCATTGGACGGGGTGCTGTGATCGGACTGGACCCTCCCTTGCGGGTTTGGGGTCCAATCGTCATGTTGTCCTCCGGGAGGAGGACCAGCACCACCATCCGCTGCGATGTTCCTGCGGACTCCCGCCGCTGGAAGTATAGGATTTGGGATGACTTTTTTCTTCATGGTTGGCTTTACTATGCTAATTACGGACTGTGGGGCGCAACTCCTCGCAGTCCTGGTTTTAGTTCAGAGTATCCTTCTCCTAGATGGATTGCCTTCCATGGCTATGAGCCCCATCTGCCCATGCTATTTGCCCATAGCTGGGACAGTGGTTGGCAGGCGCCAGGGCGTGTCCACACACCGATGGGCCTGCGCGCCATGCCTCTGGGGCCCACTGTTGCTCCGAGATCCCCCGCAGTATTAGCCTGGGACCTCAAGGTACCCAGTTACCGTGTGTGGCCACGAGGAGGCACTGCAGGAGTCTTGACGGTGGAGCGGCTTTGTACCGGCAGGAGGAGACTTACGCACTCGGCTCCTCTTTTTACCCTCCGCGAGGAGGGCTAGCCGGCGTCAGTAGCTGAAAGCAGAGTAGCAAGCAGAAGCAACATGCACTAACTGCAAGCACTACTACCACAGATCTAATGCACTACGCATCACACAGCCCTGCATGCAAGCACGCACACACACGACAATAAGATGGCTTTTATAGCCATAAAATAGTTATTGAGGGGTGGATTGATTCAGACGGAGCACTACTGAAGGCCTAGGTGTGAAATGCACAGCCCGCCACTGCTTTACAGCTACGCCACCCGCGATCACCCTGAACAAGTTAATATATGTCATTTAGCAGATGCTTTTATCAAATCAAATCAAATCAAATGTATTTGTATAACGCTTTTTACAAATGAATTGTCACAAAGCAAGACATTGGACATTGGATAACAAGCAAGCCTAAAGGTGGCAGTGGCAAGGAAAACTCCCTTGATAGGGAGAAACCTTGGGAGGAACCAGACTAAAAGGGGGAGCCCATCCTCTTCTGGCCGGCACAGGGTGTGTCCGAAAAAGACCGTATCATGGTCAGTCCAAGGTGACTCAGGGCTGAATTACTTTGTGCCTCTGAGTTAGGTAGTCAGTGGGGGGGGAGGCTAAACCATGTGAATGGGGTCCAGATCCAGGGACTGGGGTAGACATGGGGGTGAGGGTTAATGGGGGCAGCTCACACTTCTCGCAGGATGTGGGGCTCGGGGGCAGGTGCCGAGGCAGAAAAGAGAAGAGAACATGCAGTCAGAAAAAAAAGCAGTGCTATAGCCAGTAGCATTATGTGAGAGCAGGGGAACACAAGCATAGGAAATATACAGATAGCCCTGACAGGTGTAAGCTATGGCAGCATACCTATTAGGAGAGAGACAGAGAATACACGCAGCCATGAGAGGGTTCCAAACCATCCACACCCGATCAAGGATAACCAGACTAACAGTGGTGGTAACACATTGAGGAGGTGACAGTATGGAAAGTTTCTCATTCCATAAGACACTAGGGCACGGCCTTCTCCATCTCTCCACCTACACTATGTTTGGCAGTAGGCTAGGCTGAAAAGATATGTTTTTAATCTAGACTTGTCTAGACACAGTTTTTAAATTGAAACTGTGTCCGAATCCCTAACATGCTTTGGTAAACAGTTCCACAACAGAGGAGCTCTAAAAGAGAAGGCTCTACCACCAGCTGTGCTTTTCAAAATTCTAGGGAGTAATAGATGGCCGGCTTCTTGTGAACAAAGCAGTTGTATCGGCTTATAAGGGACAATCATTTAGGTCAGATATATAGGTGCAAGTCCATGCCTTGCTTTAAAAGTTAGCAGCAGTACTTTTTAATCAGCCCGATATTTAACAGGAAGCTAATGTAGTGATGCTAGCACAGGAGTAATGTGCTCATACTTCTTAGATCTAGTCAAAATACATGCCACTTGTTCCTTAATTTTTTGGGGCCCAAGACCATCATCTCTGTTTTAACTGAATTCAAAAGCAGGAAATTTACTGTTATCCAATTCTTTATATCAATGATACAAGCCTCTAACTGAGTGAGTTGAAGTATTTCACCTGGTTTCATTGATATGTACAGCTGTGTATCATCTGCATAGCAATGGAAGTTCACACCATGTTTACAAATAACATTACCCAGTGGTAGGAAGTATAATGAGAACAGTAATGGTCCCAGCACTGAGTCTTGTGGAATATCATATTTAACCTGAGTGTAGTCAGAGAACTCTTTTTGCACAGATTGAAACCTGTCTGATAGGTATGATTTAAATCATGCGAGTGCCCGTCCACGCAAACCAACCAGGTTTTCTTGCCTGTAAAGGAGAATCTGGTGGTCAATAGTGTCAAAAGCAGCACTTATGTCAAGGAGCACTAGAATAGAAACACAACCAGTATCCGATGCTAACAGTAAGCCATTTACAACTTCAATAAGTGCCGTCTTAGTGCTATGGTTTGGTCTAAAACCTGATTGTAGTGTTTCATACCGATTATTTATTTTTAGGAAAGCAGTTAATTGTTGAGCTACAGATTTCTAATAATGGGCCTATAGTTCTTCAGATGAACAGGATCAAGATTTGGTTTCTTTAGAAGAGACTTGATGACTGCCACATTTAAGTAAAAAAGAAAAGAAGAGAATGATTAATATTAATAAAAGTGTTATTTTTTTGAACACCAAAGAAAGCCAGTCTGTTTGGGTAATACGCTACTGTAATATGTTCTGTCAAATAAATTAAGAAAATAATCAAAATAAACTTGTTGCAATAAAGCGGCACAGAAATTCTCAGAAAAAGTGTCTATTTTAGTCCCCCCAGGGTGTGGGTGAGAGAGGGGTGGGGCTGCCGTGCACAGGAAGTAATGCGCATTGCAGTCCATAACAAATTGCCCTTTTAAGGTGATGTTCAGATTCTGGAGCAGGTGACTGTGTTCAGCACATTGACCGCAAGTTGAGAACAAACATCTCATGACGTCTCGGAACAACTTCTCACTCATCCTAAGACAAGGTCTTACCGTACACTGACATACTCGTGATTGGCTGCAGATGAAAGAGTCTGCCCCCTTCACGTCCACCTCTTTGACCTCCCACACAGAGGGAGAGAAGATGTGCATGTTGAGTGGCTATGAGTGTAAACACAAGGACCGCTCAAAGAAGCAGTGTGATACAAAGACCGAGCTGAATGTGAACAGATAAAAGCATCGCATTTTGGCCTTTCTGTGACTCCAGATCCCAATCATGATAAGGCAGTTGACTGGGGACTGACTCTGTGTGAACTTTCTGTAAATAATTAAGGGTAATAATTATTGCACACAACTTGCTATATAGTACAGTACATTGCATTAGAAATTTCATTGAAATTCAACAATTGGCATCAGGGAAGGCAGTTGATTAGTCAAATAAACCGAATTTAAATTTGACTCAATCAAAGATCAATCAAACATGTATGTTCAGTGGGTTTCAGTGTGTGTGTATGCGCGTGTGTGTATGGTTCTGTGAATGGCAAAGCATCTATATTGGTCACATATACAGTGGTGAATATAATATACATATAACAGTGAGCAACTGTAAGCAATTAAAATAATAACCAATAGTACACATAGCACACAATAATAATAAGGGGTACTGATTGAATACAAATAGTTAATAAAGTGTTAAATGCAAGATAATAGCATACCAGTTGTGGTGGAAATTGTCCAGGAATCCAAACGGAAGGAAAGACTAAACACTCTAGGCCAACACAGGTTCAGAATCTTTTATTCGTGAGCTGAACCAGCATTACGGGCCCCAGAGGCCTTTGCCTGCAGAAGTCTGCCTAGTGGTCTGTGGGTCCCCTTCTTATAGTGCGTGAGTGTATGTAGAATTGAATCAATGGTTAAGACAAAGTTTGAGTGAGAATGTGTTAATCATCAGTCATTGGACTCTGATCTTCCTTGTGTTTGTTTTTCTTCTCCTGTGGTTAATCTTGATTGATTATTGGGGTTTTCTTGTTTGAGTGGTCTTCTTCTGCCTCTGAAGTTATTTCTTATTTTGCTCTGTCATGCCACATCACCAATGAATAACAATATGCAAATCCCACAAACAGGTAATAATGTGCTATATGCTAGGCAAAAAATAAGCTGGGTGCACAATGGTAATTGTAGAATAGCAATGCGGTAATGGGCTAGCATTGTAGGTTAACAGTGCTGGGCTATGATAGTGGCTGGTTAACATAGGGGGCTAATGCTAATATAAACAAACAGCATCTTAGGTATGTAAGTGAAAGCCATAGGGGGGCATACTGGCAAGTCACATGACCAGACCGGCAACAATGTTGGAAGGGCATAGTGGCAAGGTGACCATCTTAGGGTCATGGAAACAATGGGCTCAGTGGGTCACTGTTGTTTGTTAACAATGCGGATGCATGCATAGCACTAATAAAGAATATGCCCCCAAAATAACGACAATGCCAGCATTAGATAATACGACCCAGATACAGGTGAACTAAATCTATCCATCTACACAGGCACATAAGAACCTCAAGACAACCAAACAATGTAGAGCAGCTACCAAGCAACAGTTTAGGTATTATAAATATACAGTACACATACATGACACCATACATGGAATAAATATTATATAATATAATTCAAATGCACTTACACTTTGGTATTGTACTTTCTGTACACACACACACAATACACCTTCATAAACAAAATATACCTGCTTATCCAGAGTAATTTACACAGTTTACATACAATCCATTTATACAGCTGGATATTTTACTGAAGCAATTCAGGCTATAGCCTTCAAGGGCACAGCCTTCGCATCGGAATATTCCTGCACCCAGAATGCACCTGAAATAGGCCTCGGTCTGTTACAGGACCACTATGAAGCAGATATCCCACGATACAGGAAGTAGGAAGTTTACCCTTGCAGTGCACATGTTTGAGTGATCATCCAGGTGGTACCACTTTACTCCTGCATCCATGGCAAAACTAATATCATAACTTTGAAGGAAGTATGATACATAAAATAGAATAATCATACAGGAAGCAAACCAATCAGCTTGCAAGAAATGACTATGACCAGTATTAGTAAATCTTGTGGGGTAAGGATGGGATGCATCTCACAACATCTTTTATAGTCAAAAACCTTTCCAGACACATTAGGGGCTAGTTATACCTACAACAGCTGATGGAACTAGGGCAATTTAAAGCAAGTGGACACAACTTTAATCCTAAACCATAATCAGATTATGCTAACCTAAATGTTAATCATTTACAAGCATGGTTTGCTTTCAGTAAGAAAATAAACAGCCCTCTTCAAAATGAAACTATCTGGGCATGTTCGTTGACTCAAACGAGCACTGAGCACTGTGTCTGCTTTTCGACATTAACAACAGTGCCCAGACATGCATCCTGCGGAAAACCACATGAGCAGCGTTGCTTGGTTTGCAATGAAGAAAGGACCAGTCTGCCTGACCAAAGCACCGACTCACAGAAAACCACCCTGGGCCTGCAGGCAACGACACAGAGCGTGGGCGCATGAACGTAACCTTTCAATTAGCCACAAATTCTCACCCCGCTCACAAACAACTAGCAAATATTTCCATCACAATAATGTACTATGGTGATGGAAAACGCACACACACAGACACACAACCACACCCACCCACACACACACACACACACACATCACACACACACACACACACACACACAGCATCAAACCCTATCACACTCACACACACACACATACACACAATCACACACACACACACACACACACACAGCTCACACAGAGAATAGCTACATTTTTAACAAATAACATTTTAATCAGAATGTTAAACTACACTATACACATGCAGGTACACACATTGTTATACACTTGTGTGTATATGTGTGTTTCTGTTTCTATGTGTGCAATCTTGTTAGACCGGTTTAAAAATTGCACTGTATAAGGATTTCACAAATATGTAATAGAATTATGTCCGCCAGATGAATCACTCATTAAATATGAATCATTACCATCATGTTTTTTTAATAGTTATTTTTTCCTGTTTTTCTCCCAATTTAGTGTCCAATTTCACTCTCTATTCATTTCGATTCGCCCTCCTCCACAAACTCACCGCCCGCATCCAGGTCAAGCTATTCCCAGAGGCCGGCGATGATCCGCCTCTTCCGAAACAGAACTCGCCTATTATTTTATCCACAGGTAAATCTTCCACGCTCCTTGGCGAGCTCGTGCTGGCTCACCCTCCCCCTTCCCCCTGGGGTGGACAGTCAAATGCCCCGGTCGGGGCTCCTGGGCATAGCCAGTCTGGCACAGTCGGGTTTTGAACCTCATCCCTGATAGGCAGCTTGCACTTGTACAGGACCAGCCAAATATGGATGCGTTAGACCACTACGCTATCCGAGGTCTACCATCGTGATTTGATAGAGAAAGATATGGCAGAACAGAGATCAGGGCCCGTATTCACAAAGCATTTTATCTTACCACTAGGAGTACTTCTAAATCGCACTAAAACCTTTTAGTTAGGAGTCCCACCTTAAAACCTATTCACAAAGCTGCAAAGACAAACTCATACTAAGGAATTCCTACAATTGTCAAGCTAAGAGTGAGGGCGGGGTTGACGTCGTTGCTAGGGATGACGTTGTTTCTCATGAACGAGCTTACTCAGAATGCCCACAGTGATTGGCTGATATAGGGGATGGGTCATCATAGAGAAATCGTTTTTCTGCCGCTGTTTTTACAGTAACAATTCCCTAAATCTCGATGCAGAGTTACAGTGAAGAGATAGACAACCATGTATGTTTTGGTTTGCTTTGTTTTTCATACTAAATGCCTTTCTGGGAGGCATGTTTTTTGAAACGCGACCAAATTAAATAGAATTGAAACATTAGCGATCTTTTATTTTTTTATTAAATTAATTCAGGCATAAGACCACCCTAGTTAAATCGCCTAAGGCGTACTGAATCTAAAAATGTCTTTTGTGAAATTTTCAAATAAAGATTTAGTGAAATAACTTAAATTGAAAAACTGAAATTATCATTCATTCAATTCCTTGAGAATAGTTACTGGTAATTTTTGGTGGAAACGCACCTTTGGTCCCGTTATTATTTTTTTCGCTGATCCGAAAAATGATCCGATGCACCCCTATTATATTCTAATAAAGATTCTAAAATACAAATGTACGCTACGTGTCACTTATTTAACATGAAACCAAGAATACCAACTAGTCAATTGGTTACATGTCTGCATCTCGTAAACAATCAGCGGGTATCTATACATAATATATATAATATTATATATATAATACCCTCGCGATTGAGGCGGTACCTTTTTATGAGCTCTGTATCATTCAATATCTCCAGTATTGACGCGATTGCGACAACAATTGCCGGCCAGATCCAATTTTCGGATCGCCGTGAGTAGGTCTTTAGCGACTTAGAAGTCCTCTTGGCTGCTTTTAACTTCTCCTGGACTTAGGAGCTGTTTTTAGCTCTCAAACCCTTTGTGAAATACTCTTATCCCAAACATTTTGGAGTCTTAAATTTATGAGTGACACGCCCATTATCTTTCGGATTTGCTCCTAAATTGCGCAGTTAGGACCAACTTTTACCCTTAAAATGCTTTGTGAATACGGGCCCTGATGTCATATGTATTATATTTTTAATGTAATTATGACCTTACTGTTTCCAAATCTGTTTTTTATTTTCATACAGTTTCATCCACATGTGATCTGGCATATAGTACTGTATATAGTACTAACCAACTAATCTACTAACATTAGGGATTTAGATTAAGTTACTAACACTACTAATCACTAATGATCTCACGCTTCTAACTATCTGTCACGTCTCGTGTTCGTGTTTCCCCTAACTAAGCGTTTGTAGTTTGTTCCATGTTTCCTTGGTGTCTGGTCCGTGTTTTTACTTTCGCTTACCTGTTCCAGTCTCGTCAGTGTATTATCTGTTTCACCTGTTTCTCGTTATGTCTGATGTGGTTAACTGTTCATTTCCTGATTGTCTCGTTATTGTATTATCGTTTCCACTTAATTCCTCATGTGTCTGATTGCAGTCAGCTGCATTCATGTTTATTCCTGATTGTTTCTTGTTAGGTCTAAATGTATTTAAGCTGTGTGTTTTCCCATGTTCGTTGCCAGATTGTCTTGTGCTTTGCGTTATGCTCACATTACTTTCCCAGCGTTTTGCTGTTTCTCAGCGTTTTGTTGTGTTCGTGTTCGTGTTCGTGTTCGTGTTCGTGTTCGTGTTCGTGTTCGTGTTCGTGTTCGTGTTCGTGTTCGTGTGTTCGTGCTCCAGTGTTCGTCAGTACCCCAGTCTCGTTCCCGCTCCTCCCTGTGTTCCCTGGACTGCCTTCTCGTTTTCGACCTTCGCCTGCCCACTGACCACGCCTTGCCTGCCCCTGATACCCCTGAAGCCCGCAACGAACTCTGCCTGTCCCCGACTATCCTTTGGATCTCTGCATTGCTCTGATTACTCCTGCCTGACCTTTGCCTGTTCACTTAAATAAAGAAGTTTCTGCATTTCTGGGTCCGCGCCTGGTTTTCTGGTCCCTGCCATGACAGAACAATCTGGCCAGGATGGAACCAGCGGACCGATCCGATCCCAGCGACGTTGCCCGTTACCACGAAATTCGCCTTGGGCATCACGAAGCGGAGTTGCGGACGTTGCAGCAGACCGTCCAAGCTCTGGCGGAGCAGCTTTCGTCCATGGTCCGTATCACTCAGGAGTCTGCAGAAACGGCCCGTTCTGCACAGAACGCAGCTATCCAGGTGCAGACGCAAGCTGGCTATCAGAGGGGGTCCGAACCACGATTACCCCCTCCGGAACGCTACCTGGGCGACCCCAACTCATGTCGCGCTTTTTTGAGTCAATGCTCACTTGTGTTTGAACTCCAACCCTCCTCATTTCCTACGGAACGAGCGAGGGTCGCCTATGTACTCACACTCCTTGGGGGAAAAGCTCGCCTATGGGAACCTCTCTCTGGGAGTCTGGACACCCTACTCTCACGACCTTCTCATCCTTCGCGGAGGAGATGAGAAGGGTTTTCGACCGGTCCTCGGTCGGACGGGCGGCGGCACGTCAACTGCTTCAGCTTCGCCAGGGAGGACAATCCGTCTCGGACTACTCCATCGAGTTCCGGACCCTGGCGACCTCAGCAGGATGGAATGCCGTGGCCACCTACGATGCCTTCTTGCACGGCCTCTCCGAGCGGGTTCTGGACGAACTAACCGTGTGCGATCTACCCCAGGACCTGGACAGACTCGTGGACCTGGCTATCCGCATCGACACTCGTCTGCAGGAGAGAGGAAAGAGGCGTCAGGAGTCTCCTGCTTCCCCCCGTTTCCGCCCAACGACACGACCCGACTTCCCGCTCAACCCATGGCGACTGCGGAGCCCATGCAGGTGAATCGGACTCATCTGTCCGAGACCGAACGCCAGCGCCGCCGGGAGGGAGGACTTTGCCTGTACTGCGGAGGCAAGGGACATTTCCGGTTATCCTGTCCGGTAAAAGACAGCGCCCGTCAGTGAAGAGGAAGGTTCTGACGGGCGCCTCTGTTTTCTACCTTCCGACCTCAACGCCCCATGCTCCACGTCCTTCTCTCCTGGCAAGGAGAACTGTTCCCGGTGCAGGCTCTGATTGACTCGGGGTCCGATGCTAACCTCATCTGCCCTACCCTGGTTCGTCGCATAGGAGTCCCAGTATCTCGTTTAGCGACCCCCCTCCAAACCAAGACCCTGATGGGCACGCCCCTAGCTGAGATCCAGGAGATCACCCAGCCACTGGATCTGCTAGTTTCTGGGAATCACAGAGAAAGACTGGCGTTCTACCTTATGGAATCCCTTGCTGCTCCTGTAGTGCTTGGCGGACCCTGGCTGGCAACCCACAACCCCAGCATTGACTGGGCGACTGGAAACATCCGGGAGTGGAGTGTTTTCTGCCAGAAGTCATGCCTGCGTTCCGCTACTACCCCTGGGGATCCGTCGTCCATGGCTAAGGAGAGACCAGTTGACCTGTCACTAGTGCCCCCCGAATATCACGATCTCGGCCAGGCGTTCAGTAAGTCCCGTGCCTGCACATTACCACCTCATCGCGCCTATGACTGTCCTATTAACCTTCTTCCCTGGTTCTACTCCACCCAGAGGCCACCTGTATTCATTGTCCGCCCCTGAAAACAAAGCTATGGAGGAGTACATCTCCACGTCTCTAACCTCCGGTATCATCCGCCCTTTGTCATCCCCTGCTGGCGCAGGATTTTTCTTTGTTAAAAAGAAAGATGGAACCCTGCGTCCTTGTATTGACTACAGGGGCTCAACGCCATCACTATTAAAACCGCTACCCACTCCCATTGATGTCATCGGCGTTCGACAACCTTCAGGAGGGGCAGTTCTTCACTAAATTGGATCTCCGCAACGCCTACCACTTGGTCCGGATTCGGGAGGGGATGAGTGGAAGACGGCCTTCAACACCCACAGGTCATTATGAATACCTGGCCATGCCTTTTGGTCTCACCAATGCCCCTGCTGTCTTTCAGGGATTGGTGAACGATGTACTCCGGGACATGTTGTCCCGCTTTGCATATGTTTATCTGGATGACATCCTGATTTTTTCTAAAACTATGGAGGAACATGTTCAGCATGTGCGTCAAGTCATCCAGAGACTTCTCGAAAACCAGCTATTTATCAAAGCCGAGAAGTGTGAATTCCACAAGACCTCCGTTCAATTTCTTGGTTTTATCATCTCCCGAGGCCATCTGGAGATGGACCCCACCAAGGTGCAGGCGGTACAGGAATGGCCCGTACCCACCGACCGTAAACAACTCCAACGCTTTTTAGGATTCGCCAACTTTTACAGACTGTTTGTACGGAGTTACAGCACTATCGCCGCACCGTTAATCTCTCTCACTTCCACCAAGATTTCCTTTCGTTGGAACCCCGATGCCCAGGAGGCCTTCGAGAGACTCAAGTCCCGGTTTACATCTGCCCCCATCCTCGCACTCCTGGATCCCACACGTCAGTTCATTGTGGAGGTGGATGCCTCCGACTCAGGCACTGGGGCGATCCTATCTCAATGAACCAAGGACAATAAGGTACACCCTTGCGCCTTCTTTTCACACCGCCTCTCCACTACAGAAAGGAACTATACTATTGGCGATCGAGAACTCCTGGCCATTAAATTAGCTTTCGAGGAGTGGAGACACTGGTTAGAGGGAGCCACTGTGCCGTTCTTAGTTTGGACAGATCATCGTAACTTGGAGTATCTCCACTCAGCTCAGCGGCTTAACCCGCGTCAAGCTAGATGGTCCCTATTTTTTGCCCGTTTTGTTTTCACTCTGTCATTTCGTCCAGGTTCAAAGAATATCAAACCCGATGCCCTATCCCGGATCTACGACTCTCCAGAAGTGGAGAGTAGCCCTGAGCCTATCCTGCCCCCTAGCTGCGTGTTAGCGGCAGCCAAATTTGACATTGTTCGGGCGGTGGAGGAGGCGCTTCTCACTACACGGTCTCACAGGGAGACGCCGGCCAACCACCTATTCGTTCCTGAGACCGTCCGGTCTCAAGTACTGGAGTGGGCCCATTCCTCCCCGATGGCCTGTCACCCGGGGGTTTCACGCACCCTAGCCTTTCTTTCGCGTAGGTTTTGGTGGCCCACTATGAGGAACAACACGGTCGAATTCGTGACAGCCTGTGTGCCCTGTGCCCGGTCCAAGTCCTCCAACGCTCGTCCCAGTGGTCTCCTTCAGCCCTTGGCGGTTCCACAACGCCCATGGTCCCACGTCGCCCTAGACTTCGTGACCGGTCTACCACCATCAGAAGGTAACACAGTCGTCCTTACGGTGGTAGACCGGTTTTCTAAAAGTGTTCATTTCATTCCCCTGCCCAAACTCCCCTCTGCTAAAGAGACCGCAGAACTCATGATCAAACATGTTTTTCGCCTCCATGGATTGCCGCAGGAGACGACCTCGGATCGGGGTCCCCAGTTTTCCAGCGGGTTCTGGAGAGCGTTCTGCTCCCTCATTGGTGCCAAACCTAACCTCTCTTCCGGTTTCCACCCAGAGACCAATGGCCAGACGGAACGCTACAACCAGGAGTTGGGGAAGGGACTGCGCTGTCTAGCCGAACAAACCCCTACCACTTGGTCACGCTCCCTGCCCTGGGTGGAGTACGCACACAATTCCCTCCCCGTTTCCTCCACTGGTATGTCTCCTTTTCAGTGCAGTCTAGGGTACCAACCTCCTCTATTTCCGGAGGAGGAGAGAGAGGTGGAGGTGCCATCTGCCAAATTTTTTGTTAATAGAGCCCAGAAGACTTGGAGGAGAGCGCGTGCCACCCTGCTTCGTCATGTCTCGGCTATGAAGAGCCAGGCCGACCGCCGCCGCCGCCCTGCTCCTCGCTACAGAGTCGGTCAGAAAGTTTGGTAAAGACATTCCCCTGCGTAGTTTGTGTAAAAATCTATCCCCCAGATTTATTGGTCCCTACTCCATTGTTCGTGTTATCACCCCCTCAGCCATACAGTTGCGCCTCCCTCCTCCCCTACGCCGCATCCACCCTGTGTTTCACGTGTCTCGTCTAAAACCCTATGTTGTCTCCCATTTTAGCCCTCCTGTCCGCACCCCACCTCCCCCCCGGCTCATCGAAGGGGGCCCAGTCTACACTGTTCGCCGCCTGCTGGATGTCCGACGCAGGGGCCGTGGTCGCCAATTTCTGGTGGATTGGGAGGGGTATGGTCCCGAGGAACGCAGTTGGGTACCTGAGAGACATATCGTCGACCCCTCCCTAATCCAGGAATTCCTGTCTCGGCATCCAGTACAGGTTGGTGATCCGCCAGGTGGCGTCCCTAGGGGGTACTGTCACGTCTCGTGTTCGTGTTTCCCCTAACTAAGCGTTTGTAGTTTGTTCCATGTTTCCTTGGTGTCTGGTCCGTGTTTTTACTTTCGCTTACCTGTTCCAGTCTCGTCAGTGTATTATCTGTTTCACCTGTTTCTCGTTATGTCTGATGTGGTTAACTGTTCATTTCCTGATTGTCTCGTTATTGTATTATCGTTTCCACTTAATTCCTCATGTGTCTGATTGCAGTCAGCTGCATTCATGTTTATTCCTGATTGTTTCTTGTTAGGTCTAAATGTATTTAAGCTGTGTGTTTTCCCATGTTCGTTGCCAGATTGTCTTGTGCTTTGCGTTATGCTCACATTACTCTCCCGCGTTCTCTGTTTCCCAGCGTTTTGTTGCTTCGTGTTCGTGTTCGTGCTTGTGCTCCAGTGTTCGTCAGTACCCCAGTCTCGTTCCCGCTCCTCCCTGTGTTCCCTGGACTGCCTTCTCGTTTTCGACCTTCGCCTGCCCACTGACCACGCCTTGCCTGCCCCTGATACCCCTGAAGACCGCAACAAACTCTGCCTGTCCCCGACTATCTTTGGATCTCTGCATTGCTCTGATTACTCCTGCCTGACCTTTGCCTGTTCACCTAAATAAAGAAGTTTCTGCATTTCTGGGTCCGCGCCTGGTTTTCTGGTCCCTGCCGTGACACTATCGCTGTCATTCTCTCTCGTCCTATCTCTGTACGCTTCTCACGTTCCGCTTTATTCGCACGCAGATTTCTTTATGCATTACTCCTCCTCCCTAAAAAAACGAAACATAGAATTTCCCGAAGTGCATGACAAGACAAGGAGAAGAACTCGAACAGGAACAATGACAGACGTGGAACAGAACGAGAATGAAACATGACTGAAGAAAGATAAATAAACAAAGTGCAAAAACAAACCGAACAGACACCCGTTGCCGTTGCATCGAAGATAGATAACTTGTGTATCCAGAATAAATGCCTTTACTGAAGAAACAAACCCGGGGTGCTACAGCTGCGACACACATAAAAAAAAATCAATAATAACCTCATAAAATTGCAATATTATTTTGGAAAATAGCAACATTTTACTCACCAAAAATCCTTATTATTTGTACACAAAATCCATCCCCCTTTCTTTCCTCAAGAGTTCAATTACTCTGTTGTACAGATTATCCGTGTGTTTCAGTTCCATCAAGAAGTCCTTTTCTATCGCCATCGAAGCTAATGCTGAAAGTCGAGCCTGCCCTGTCGTATTTCTGGCATAAGTTTTAATTCGCTTTAGGGCTGAAAATGTCCGCTCAAATGTCTGAATCACAGACTGATGTTAATTATATTTTGTCCATGAATACTTATTAAATAATTCCAAATGGTCTGTCCGCTTCCTTTCATAGCTTTTCCCCTGATTGTGCTGCTTCCAGACGTGTATTTTCATATTAAAGCATTTAACCAATCAAATTACATCATAATCAGACACTCTCTGACTATCCAATCAAAGGGTGTGAATACGCTGATGTTACCTAGGCCTTCTAGAAGGCCTTCGTGTCCCCAACTCAAAATCTGATTGGTTGAAGCAACAGTTTGATCAACACTTATTTTATGCTACAGGGCCTGCAGAACTGATTGTGAAGGCCTCCAGGCAGATTTCTTTGACCCTGGCAACAAATGATGGCTGAAATGTGATTGGTTAAATGCTTTAATATGAAAATACACGTCTGGAAGCAGCGCAACCAGAAAAGCTATGAAAGGAAGCGGACAGACCATTTGGAATTATTTAATAAGTATTCATGGAAAAAATATAATTAACATCAGTCTGTGATTCAGATATTTTTTAGGCCAGCAGAGAAGGCCTTGCAGGCCCTGACGGCCCACCACTGACGTAATGTAATTTCTAAACACTGCAGGCCTGCTGGCATTCTATCCTGAGGTAATATTTACACTCTGCTCCCCCCTATGGGTCAACACAAGCGATTCATACATAGTCATTTATTATAATAAAATAAAAAAATATGTTTCCGATTTTTTCCTGTTTTTCTCCCAATTTGGTGTGGTCAATTATACCCTCTATTTATTTCGATTTGCCCTCCCCACGTGAACTCGCTGCTCGTCTCTACGAGGCAAGCTAATTCTCAGAGGAACTCCGCTTCCTTTGAGAGGGAATTCACCCATCCATGTTCTGGAGACACCCTTACGTGCTTCACGGCAAACTAGAACCGGCTCACCCTCCCCTCTCCCCCTGGGACAGACAGCCAAATGCCGCCTCCGATCAGGGCTGACGACCAGGGCTGGTCTGGTCTGGTAGAGACGGGTTTCAAACCGCACAAAGCGCACACCATATCAAACCAGCCAAGATACGGGTGTGTCTCCCGTCCCTGCTGGAGATCTACAACCAGCGCTGCACTCGCAGGGCCACCAGCATCATAAGGGACCCTCACCACCCTTTCCATGGACTGTTTTCCTTCCTGCCATCGGGGAAAAGGTACAGGAGCCTCCGTGCCCGATCCCAAAGGATGCTGAACAGCTTCCTTCCACAGGCAGTCAGAATGGTGAACAGACTGTGCCCTCCCCCCCCCACCCTTACACACACACTACCTGCCTGACTGCACCGGATGTGACTGCACTACTCATTTTAAGACACTGCTGCTACTGAACTGAACCTGCACTTTACACTACATTTCACTACATTTTTATATACTGTGTAATTTAATATGTGTAATTTTGCGTAATTTAATATACTGTGCTGCCACTGGGCAGCTGCTGCTCCATTGTTTTTATGCAAACTGTTTTATGTTTTTATATTTTAGCCTATTTGTGATTGTTGTCTTTTACTGTAGTAATGCTGAGGGCTGGGGGGAACGATATTTCGCAAGTGTACAAAGACAACGACAAATAAAGAAATCTTTGAATCTTTCTTTGAATCTTTGAATCTTTGAACCGCTACGTTATCCGCTGTCCTACTAGTCTGTTTTCATTCTAATGCTGTTTTAGAGTAGGACCATCTGTTATTGAATATCTATTACTGAATCTGTAGCTTAGCTTTAGCAAAAAATGATAAATGTTACACATTGTATTGAACAGATTACCATATTGTCCCACGTCACGCGACAATCCCTGGACGGGAACAGAGCAGTCTGGAGACGCAGTGGATTCTTTGGCCCACGTTCCGGATCTTTATTCATCAAACAGATACGTTCTCTGCACACCGACATGTGCAGAGACCGAGACCGGGCGTTTTATGTAAACAAACAAAAACTAATCCGTCCGTCGCCCTCGCGGGTTCGGGATACAAAACAAGAATAGAAAACACAAACAAACGTATTTTCAATTAAACAGAAAATGTACAGTTCCCGTTCTTTCTTTTCACTTTCACTTTCACTTTGCTTCGCTTTTGCTTTGCTTTGCTTTGCTTTGCTTTGCTTTGCTTTGCTTTGCTTTAGTTCCTTCTTTTCCGTGCTTTCTCTCGCCGGTCTCTCACCCTTCTCCTTTCGGGTTCCAGCCACCTACTGAAGGGTGGAGCAGTTTTAAAGCACACAGATGTAATTATTAGACACAGGACCGGTGTGTGCGCTTGCTGCTCTGCCAGTAGGCGTGGCCGCTAATCGTCCTGATTAGCTGCCGAGACCAACGCCTTCCACACATATGTAACATCTTCTTACATAGGCTATGCTGGTGGATAGAACAACTCACAATTAATGACAATAATTTGCCTTTGTTAAAATCTTGTTTGTTATTTTTATTTTTTTATTGTCAGAAGGTTGCAGGTTCAAACCCCACTGTCAGGCACTGCTGCTGTACCCCTGAGCCTGAAGTGCTTGAATAAAATATACAAATAGATCATGTGTAAAGTGTAATGGACACGGTTTTCTATAAAGACTATGGACGGTCCTGTTCCGTGAGTTATTGTTAGAGTTTTAAATCAAAACAGCACCAGATGGAGAGCGCATGGTTTCCATGTACTCAGGGGTGAAAAAACCAGCCTTCCTGTGCATTTCTCTTAACATCTTCTGATACCAGCCCCCTACTTCAAACTTACATATTACATCTGAGAGGGACACAAAGCTCTCAGCTGTCTCTTTTTTCTTTTATCAGCGTACGAGTCTTCAGTTGTTTACACGTTTCATTTTAACGTACCCTATCAAAGTGCATCCGTTCCAGGCATTTCTGCTTCTGGTGATTGTTCAACAAAGTAATTCT
Source organism: Aldrovandia affinis (assembly GCA_029706075.1). NCBI lineage: Eukaryota > Metazoa > Chordata > Actinopteri > Notacanthiformes > Halosauridae > Aldrovandia > Aldrovandia affinis. The sequence continues at coordinate 3,455 of JAINUG010000184.1, read as the reverse complement.
ACTCACCAGAATCAATCATTTAATATTGATTTTCATTAAAAAATCTCTCCCAGGGGAACATGCACCCACCCCACAAAAATACTATCCCTCGTTAAAACTTTACCATTCGGCCACTGGCTGTTACGTAGAGCCTGTATTCTTGTGCCTGACTCCTCCCCTTTTTTCTGCTAACTCCCCCTCAGCCGTGTGTACACATCTCAACAAGACACCACGCCTCCTCAGACCAGAGTTCCCCTAGAACCTCCCCAGGCACACACATATCCAGTGACTTTTCAAGTGCTTCCCAAACCCATGCACACAGAGACACTCAAACCTTTCAGTCCGAGCTCTCTTTTTACATTACATTACAGGCATTTAGCAGACGCTCTTATCCAGAGCGACTTACATTTCTTTACAATCCTTTTATACAGCTGGATATTTACTGAAGCAATTCAGGTTAAGTACCTTGCTCAAGGGTACAACAGCAGTGTCCCACCCGGGGATTGAATCTACAACCTTAACGTTACAAGCCCAGCTCCCTAACCATTATTCCACACTGCCGCCTTTTGACCCAAACACACAAAGACCCTCTCCACTCTTTCAGTGGGTGCGAGTTCTCATCCAATCACACCGAGGACGAGAGGCCCCATTTCAGGGTGCCCTCTCGCTCTCTTTCCCACACAAAGGAAGCACTCTACTCAGTCACTTTTGACAAACGCACACAGAACTCAACATAGATTCCACACAGACTCCACCTCCCAGAAGCTTGAATTACAGACACGTGCCACCATGCCCGACAGAGTCACATCAAACACCAACACTGCCAAACAACCCGCCCACAGGAACGCCCACCAACAAGTCTACAATACACACATAAATGACAAGATGAACACTTCTCCAGACACACACGATTGACATTACATTACAGGCATTTGGCAGACGCTCTTATCCAGAGCGACGTACAACAAAGTGTTAACCGTAGTCAAGAACAGTTTAGCTGAAAGCCACCCTAGTGGGAAGTACAATTCCTGGGTGCTAGGAGCAACCACATAGTTAAACTAGGACCCTGTAGGTAAATCTGTAGCCACAATTCAGAGGTAGCAGTAAAGCACTCAATGCAGGAAATAATGCCTAAGCCCAGGGCTGGACTGGCTATATAGTCTACCGGGCAAATGCCCGGTGGGCCGGTCTAGTTTTGGGCCGGTAGGGCCTCGGTAGGGCCGGTAGAATCATTTTATATATATTATACCACGGACCGGGTGTTCCGAGGGGCGCAATACATTTTTCGCGCATATAAACGAACTGGTCTCAGCTTCTTTTCGCGCAGCACCCCCCGCCCCGTCGACAGATTTATTCGCGCAGCACCCCCCCCGGTCGACAGAAAATGCGGCGCTCGCACCGGGTGCCGGGCCGGTCTGAGCGCGAAATGGCAGGGCCGATTTTTTCTCCCAGTCCAGCCCTGCCTAAGCCTAATACAATACATAAACAAGTAGACGTGTAAACTAAGCAACTATGTCCCTAAGTTAACAAAAACCGGACTACGGGGAGAAGTGCACCCTGAAGAGGTGAGTCTTCAGTCGTCGCTTGAAGGTGGCCAGGGTCTCAGCTGTTCTGACTTCCACAGGAAGGTCATTCCACCATCGTGGAGCCAGAACCGACAGGAGACGTGACCAGGAAGCGCAGGTGCGGAGGGGGGGAGGTGCTAGGCATCCTGAGGTAGCAGAACGGAGAGGTCTGGCAGGTGTGTAGGGTTTGAAGATCATGAGGAGGTATGTTGGGGCTGATCCCTTGACTGCCTGGTATGCTAGGACCAATGTCTTGAATTTGATGCGAGCTATAACAGGCAGCCAGTGGAGGGTAGTGAGCAGAGGGTGACATGGGAGTGTCTAGGAAGGTTGTAGACCAGACGGGCTGCAGCGTTCTGGATGAGTTGCAGGGGTCTGATGGCAGATGCGGGAAGGCCAGCCAGGAGCGAGTTGCAGTAGTCCAAGCGGGACAGTACCATTGCTTGGACCAGGAGCTGGGTAGAGTACGTGGTAAGGAAGGGACGGATCCTCCTGATGTTATACAAGAAGAATCTGCACGCCCGGCTTACCACTGCAATGTTCATTGATAGGGACAGCCTGTTGTCCATCACCACACCGAGATTGACCAGACAAAGACTAACTGATCCCCCACTCGCCCACCTGCTCTTAAATAGGCGTACTTTCTGCCTGGCTCAGGTGCGGCTCGTGAGGCAATCACCCGTCTATCATTCACTCACCCAATCACAATTACTCCACACCAAAAAATTCACATTCTCACACACAACCAGGTAAGTGAATAATCACTTACCAATTAACACCAATTAAATAATAATTAAATCAATTATGGCTTTTGGAGCAACCTTCCAGGCAACAGTTCACACTCTCACACCCTGTGAGAGTGCCAAACCTGCCCCCAGAAAGTCTCACTGCTCCAAAGACCTCCCCATCATGGGAAAACAGAGGCAACCCTGCCACTCCCATGCTGCCAAGACCGACGCCCTCCACAGGGTCTTACTCAGTATTCAATCAATCAGTATAACTGATAGTATCAGGGAGAATATATGTTATGGTTGATGATGACAGATATGTTACAGATATATACAGTTATGGGGTTGTTTCATACCTACTGGTCCTGGGCCTCTTGTTAAGGTCAATGGAATCATGAACTCCAGCAAGTACCAAGACATTTTGGTCAAAAACCTGCTACCCTCTGCGAGGAAACTGAAACTTGGCCGCACATACATCTTGATCAGCAAGACAATGATCCCAAGCATACCTCAAAATCAAACAAAAAATGGTTAATTGACCACAAAATAACTGTTTTGCAATGATTTGAACCTGATTGAACATTTGAGGTTTGAATTGAATTTGGCCAAAATGTAGAAATGGTAGTGGCCTGGACCAGGATGAGAGGAGAAGGACAGGAGAAGGAGAGGAGGATGAGAGGACACGGCTCTGTTGGTTCTCAGGGCTGCAGCCAGCCATCCTAGGCTTGACTCCTACCGTTATTTTAATTTTTTATCAGTTTTCTTTTAAAGCCGTTTTCTTTTTTCTTTTTCCGCATTTATGTGTGTAGGCCTGCCCAAGTTTGTCTAATTATTAGGATTGGTATTTAGCTTGGTTTTGTGTTTTTAAGTTACTTATGTAATGTGGATTTATTGTTTGGGTTTGGAGTGTGTTATGGACAGAAAGGGGCGTGACCCTGCAGGGCGGTGTCTGGTGGTAGTCGCGCGCTGAACACAGTGCCTTCAGGGGCGTTAGTTTGACAATCCCTTTTCATTACGAGCAAAAAGGCAAAACTGACCCCAGACCCCTACTGAGACACTCTGTGAACCTGGGTCCTGATGTCTAACTAGTCGAAAATTGACCAAGATGCTGAGTGTTACAGCCCTTGGCCGTTATTTCTTTTTCTGTTTGCTCTCTCTTCTTTTACTCCTCCCAGGTCTAATC
>JAINUG010001839.1:0-16653 GCA_029706075.1 Aldrovandia affinis | reverse complement strand
GTTGTACTTCGTTCAGTTACATGTGCTGGAAGTATTGGGTAAATTACAAAAATTAAAGACTAATAAAGCAGCCGGCCGGTCTTTATATACCCAGGGTACTAAGGGACAAGCGAGATCATTTATAAACCACTGGCAAGTATTTTTAGACTGTCTTTAGGAGCTGGTGAAGTACCTAATGACTGGAAACAGGGTATTGTGGTACCAATATATAAGAAAGGGGACCGTACTGATCAGGAAACTATAGGCCTATTAGTTTAGCATCATATGCAAAATATTAGAATCTATTATTAAAGATAAACTAGAAGTATTTCTGAAAATTACAACATCCTAAGGGATAGCCAGCATGGTTTGCAAGGGTAGGTCATGTCAGACAAATCTGCTGACATTTTTTGAAACAACCAAGTGTCTGGATGAGAGAAAGGCGTATGATATTATATACTTAGATTTCCAAAAAAGCATTTGATAAGGTGCCACATGACAAACTCATTATCAAAATGAGAGCAGTAGGAATTACAGGAGGCATTTGAGTGGGTTGGAACTGGTTACTGGATAGAACACAAAGGGTAATGGCGGGATCTTATCGAGGAGGTATAGTGGGAAGTGGAGTTCCGCGGGGATAGGTGCTGGGACCGCATCTTTATCATCTACATAAATGACATTGATATGGACATTGAGAAAGTACGATAGTTAACCCCTGAGGTCGGCTGGATGAAGTAGCGATCCAGAAACGCTTAATGGTATATTATATTTCTAACTGGCGATATTTTATCATACACACGCGGCAAAAACATTGACAGAAACCTTAGAATCGCGACTTTCGATTTGAGCACTGGCAAATCAAATGGGATTTTTTAAATTAGGTTAATTGAATAAAGTAAACCTTGCCTTTTACTCTCTTTTTTACCTGGTAATGCGTCCTTCTATTGACATGGTAACTAGGGGCGAGTTTAGGCAGTGTGTGGGGAGGCGTGGGGCCATGTGTGCTTGGCGTAACATAAACTGTCCCGACAATTTGAAGCAAGATTTATACAGACATACAATTTTATTCAAGATGGAAAGATTTTCTGCGCTGCAGTGTTTGAAGTATTGATGGCGGCAGACAATAACTGGCAGAAAGTAGTAACTATATTTGATTTGCCATGTTATCAAATACTCGTATATATTTCAATATATGAATTCATGTCTTGTGACTACATATTCCGCGTGTTGCAACATAACAAATTGCAATATGCACACAAGATCTATGGAAGAATACTTTTCAAACAGCCTAAATATTTATTTTATTTCGCTTGTTTTCAAATACTCGTGAAAATATGAATTCAGCGTCTTGTGACGTAAACATATTCGCGTGTTAGTAACTTAATCTAAATCCCTAACGTTAGTAGATTAATGATTAGTTCTATACACATCTACCTAATATATACAAGTGCAATCTAGAAAGTAAGAAGGAAAACGAGATAATAGCGGCGGAAAACCCGAAAAGTATAAACTCCCGAAGTGCATGACAAGACAAGTGTGGATCTCGAAATAAGCGGAACAAGGACAGACGGGGGCAGAGCGTGACAGAACAGGAAAATGCAATGCTGGATAAGAATAATGAATAAGGACTGAATGAAAAATAAACAAAGGCAAAACAACAGAACAGGAACTCAGAATATAACACTGATGGCCCCAGTGAGATGGCCCATCTGACAGTTCTTAGAGTGTGGACAATGAATAATGAATATTCAGGTATTTAGCATTTAGCCCTCCACAGCCTGAAATAAATGTGACCAGTTCTGATAAAAACAGGTTTTAGCTATTTAGATCTCAGATGTGCTAAACTGTTTTCACACCCTTACATAACCAAGACCTTGATGAACAAACGCACATTGGCAAACAATTAGTCACTATAGTTTTAGTGTGTGCTTTCACAACTTTTGTGACAGCAGAAAAATTTACTATTTTTAACTTGTGTTTGTAGATCTATTTACAAGCTGCATATGATACTGACCAAACTATTGATGGCATACAAATGTAGCTGTGATTGTCCTTCAAATAAAAAATATCAAACACGTTGGAGTAAGTGTGTTAAATTGATGAAATTGAGATAAATATCAGACCATGCCCGTCAAAAAACATCTAAAAGCACGGACCTCAGAGGTTAAATTTGCAGATGACAAAACTGGGAAGCTTAGTAAATAGTCAGAATCTACTAAAGTAATCCAAGACGATCTGAATAGAATCCAGAAATGGGCAGAAACCTGGCAAAATGAAATTTAATATAACTAAATGTAAAGTTCTTACATGTGGGGAATAAAAACATAGGGATATAGATTGCTAGTTTTATGGGAGGTAGAAAACTAGAATGTGCACACGTAGAAAAAGTATCTAGGAGTCCTAGTTGATCAAAGCTTGTCAGGGACTGGTCAACGCGGTAGCAGTTAAAAAGCCAACAGGATGCTGGGATACATAGCCAAGAGTATAGAGTACAAATCGAAGGAGATCATACGCACTCCTATACAATGCCCTTGTTAGGCCACTTGGAATATTGTGTGCAGTTCTGGGGACCGCATTACAAAAGATATAGATGCGCTGGAAAAGGTCCAAAGACGGGCAACCAGACTGGATTCCAGGCATAAAAGACAAGTGTTATGAGGAAAGGCTAGAGATGCTTGAATTATCTAAGCTTAGTAAAAGGAGACTTAGGGGAGATTTGATTGAGGCTTTTAAATTTATTAAAGGAATTAACAAAGTGAATTTTTAGGAAATTATTCAAGTTTGAGTTCAAGTTAGCAGAACGAGGGGGCATAAATGGAAACTGGACAAAGGGCAAATTTCACACTTGACACTAGGAAATATTTTTTCACACAGAGAGTGATCAATGCGTGAAGAGCTTGCCTGACATGTAGTAGAGGCTGAGACAATTAGGGGTATTCAAGGCTAGGCTCGATCCAGTGTTAGACACTCTAGCCTTTGGATAAATCCAAGCATGTGAGCATTAGTGGTAGAAACTGACGAGCAGTGTTGGGCTGAATGGCCTGTTCTCGTCTCCCTTATGTTATGTATGTTATGTTATATAGCTTATAGGCTAATAGTGTTGGGCTTGTTTTTGACTATGAGGTTGCTTATTTGTCTCAGCACTGAGAGTTGGCAACACTGATGAGTGTGTCAAAAAAAGTTAACATATTAGAGGGGAAGAGATAAGTTGAGAGGGAGACTAAATGAATGTACATTGTTTATTATTACATTTTTAGCTGCCAATTATACTCCTCTCTTTTTCATGTTAACTATCCACAACCTCAAATGAGAGGCTGGGCGGCACCCGCCACAGTCACCGTAGCACACAGGACCACTCATATATACAGCGAGCCCATATTGGTGCTCCTCCCTGGTATGCTGCTGCCACCCCTAGTGGCACTCCCGGCCAGAGCCGAACTGGCGTGACCTAGGTGAATCGAACCCGGTCGCAGGGCAGCATCTAACATTCTTAATGCTACACCACCCAGGAGGCCCATTCATTTACATTGGTACAAATAACTAACTTATAACTGATTAAAACAATGTTTTGTTTCTCATGAGACTTGAGGCTACAGGCAGTCCTGTTACTTAACGTCCGCTTACGGACATCTCTGCATTGATGAACGGACTGCCATGGGTCCGGCTATGTAAAAAAATAGAGGTAAATAAGCAATGGTTCGTGAATAACGAATGCACGCACTACTGTGATGCTCATGAAAACATTGTTGCTTCAGCAGTTCGTTGGCTCAAGGAACAGAGACCACCGGTCCGTTATTTTAAGTCAGATCACAGTCCCATTTTTTTCTTTCTTACCCTACAATGATGCCTTCAAGGCCTAAATCCGATGCAAGTGCTGGTGATGCATCAAAGAAAAGGAAAACAATCACCATGGAAAGTAGTTGAAATAATAAAGAGATCAGAGAGTTGAAATGCCATCAGCTATTGGGAAAGCATTAGGCTACAGCCGGTCAATGATTGGTTTTTAAAAAACTATTTTAAAATACAAAGGAGAATAATGGAGCATGTGAAAGGCCATGCCCTGATGAATGCCACAATTATTACCACAACATGGTTTAATGGGGGTTATGCGCAACGGACTTCCGTGTTTTATAAACGTATGGCCATTTCCGGTAGACAAGATAATGGCGTTGTTCTATACAAGATGTTTACAGGACAAGGGGCTTAAGTTACACGCTTCCTCCTATATCCATGATTGCGAGTGTACTAACGACATTTTTTTAAGTACCTGCTGTCTATTACCTAGCGCACTGCTAGCTAGCTGCTAGTACTAACGACATTTTTAAAAAGTAGCCTACCTGTGCCTGCTGTTCAATTTACTTATCGTTAGTGTTAGCTAGCTAGTACTACCCATATTTTTGCGCAACCTTACCTGTGCCTGCTGTTCAATACTTATCGTTAATGCGATAGCTAGTACCAACGAAATGCTTAAGTACCCTGGTGCCTGCTGCCCATTACCAGCTAGCGTTAGCTGGTCGGTTGCTCAACAACAGTTACCTATGGGGACTTTTCACCAGCAACCAACAGAGACAGGTGATGACTGGGCCAGGAGCAAATTGGCATCTACAGGCAGCCTGTCACAGGTCTATGCGAAAGAACGAGAAGCCCCACAGCCTGAGAGTAGCGATGGTCGATAAGGTTGATCTGTTCGTCTCACCATCAGTTCCAGTTCAAGGATGGTAACGCTATGTCAAACTTCAAGGTATAAAGGCTAATCTGGCAATAAGGATCAGAATTTTGACTATCTAATCTATCTAATCGTCATGATTAAAAGGCACGATTTATACCAGCATTCCCATTTTGAGAAGTTTCTGATAAAGGCATCAGTCCAAAATAACAGCTGTTCAAATCTGTGTTGTTGGTTCAGTCTAATACATTTCAGCTGAAAAACGAGTATAGGCAAGGTTATTGGGGTAATTGTGAAGGTAGTTTCTGTAAATCATTGATTATCCATCCATCCATCCATCCAGCTACCGCTTCCGGGTCGTGGGTCGCGGGCAGCGCCCTAAGCAGGGAGACCCAGACTTCCCCTCTCCCGGCCACTTCGCCCAGCTCTTCCTCGGGAATCCCGAGGCGTTCCCAGGCCAGCCGAGAGACATAGTCTCTCCAGCGTGTCCTGGTCTTCCCCCGCCTCCCGTGGGACGTGGCCCGGAACACCTCACCCGGGAGGCGCCCAGGAGGCATCCTAACCAGATGCCCGACACCTCATCTGGCCTCTCTCATGAGGAGCAGCGGCTCTACTCTGAGCCCCTCCCGGATGACCGAGCTCCTCACCCTATCTCTAAGGGAGAGCCCAGACACCCCATGGAGGAAACTCATTTCAGCCGCTTGTATTAACGATCTCGTTCTTTCGGTCACTACTCACAACTCATGACCATAGGTGAGGTAGGAACATAGATCGACCGATAAATCGAGAGCTTTGCCTTTAGGCTCCCAGCTCCCTCTTTACACGACAGACCCGATGCGCGTCTGCATCACTGCCGGCCGCCGCACCAATCCGCCTGTCAATCTCCTGCTCCATCTTTCCTCACTTGTGAACAAGACCCGAGGTGGCCCCCAAGCTCCTCCCACTTAGGGCAGGATCTCCTCCCGACCCGGAGAGTGCACTCCGCCTCGGCTGAGAACCATGGTCTCGGTTGGAGTGCTGATTCTCCTTAGCCGCTTCACACTCGGCTGCGAACCGCTCTCCAGCGAGCTGGAGTCACGACCCGATGAAGCCAACAGGACCAAATCATCTGCAAACAGCCCAATCCTCAGGCCACGAACCGGACCCCTCAACGCCCCGGCTGCGCCTAGATATTCTGTCCATAAAAGTTATGAACAGAACCGGTGACAAAGGCAGCCCTGAGAGTCCAACCTCACCGAGAACAAGTCCAACTTACTGCCAGCCATGCGGACCAAGCTCTGGCACCCGGTCGTGCTGGGGATCGAATGGCCGGTATCCAGAGTCCGGTACCCCATACTCCCGAACACCACAAGACTCCCGAGGGACACGGTCGAAAGCTTCTCCAAGTCCACAAAACATGTAGACTGGTTGGGCAAACTCCCATGCACCCTCAGGACCGCGGAGGAGTGTAGGCTAGTCACGATTCCGCGACCAGGACGAAAACCACATTGCTCCTCCTGAATCCGAGGGTTCAACCATCGACGGTTCCCTCCTCTCAGAACCCTGAATAGACCTTACCAGGGAGGCTGAGGAGTGTGATCCCCTGTAGTTGGAACACACCCTCCGGTCCCCTTTGCTTGAGGGACCACCACCCGAGTTTGCCAGTCAGAGGCACTGCCCCCGATGTCACGCGATGCTGCAGAGTCGTGTCAACCAGAACAGCCCCACAACATCAGAGCCTTGAGGACTCGGGGCAGATCTCATCCACCCCGAGGCCCTGCCACCACGAACTTTTAACCACAGGCCCCTGCTTCTCGCTGGAGTCCCCAGACCCTGCTCGCTGGAAGGCGTGTCGGTCAGGACTGAGAGGTCTTTGAAGTATTCCCTCCACCGACCCACAACGTCCGAGTCGAGGTCAGCAGCGCCCCATCCCTATACACAGTATTTGGTGACATTTTCTTCCCCATCTGAGACGCCGGATGGTGGTCAGAACCTCCTCGGCCGTTCGGAAGTAGATTTCTCATGGCCTCACCGAGCTCCTCCCATGCCCGGAGTTTTGCCTCAGTGACCGCGGCTTGACGCTCGTTGTCGCCGATACCTATCTGCTGCCTCCGAGTCCCACAGGCCAAAAGTCCGATAGGACTCATTCTTCATCTTGTGACATCCTTCACTGCGGTGTCCACCAGCGGTTCGGGGATTACACATGACAGGCACCACGGCGACCTTGCAGCCACAGCTCCGGTCAGCCGCCGACAATAGAGAGCCGCGGAACATGGCCCACTCGGACTCAATGTCCCCGCCTCCCCGGACGGGTGAAGCTCTCCCGGAGGTGGGAGTTGAAGCTCCTTCTGACAGGAGACTCTGCCCAGGCGTTCCCAGCAGACCCTCTGTCACGTTTGGGCTGCCAGGCTGACCCGGCATCCTCCCCCACCATCGAACCCAGCACCAGGTGGTGATCAGTTAACAGCTCCGCCCCTCTCTCACCAGTGTCAAAGACATGCGACGCAAGTCCCGGCTTGACCGACCACAAAGTCGATCATTGAACTGCGGCCAGGGTGTCCTGGTGCAGTGCATATGGACACGCTTGTGCTTGAACATGGTGTTCGATTATGGACAATCTGTGACAAGCACAGAAGTCCAACAACAAAGCACCATTCTGGTTCAGATCGGGGCCGTTCCTCCAATCCAGCCCCTCCAGGTCTCACTATCGTTGCCACGTGAGCATTGAAGTCTCCCAGCAAAACGAGGGAGTCCCCGGAAGGAGTGTTCTCAAACACCCCTCCAAGGACTCCAAAAAGGGTAGGTATTCTGAGCTGCTGTTTTGGAGCATAAGCACAAACAACAGTCAGGACCCGTCCCCCCGAAGGAGGCTACCCTCTCGTCCGGGGTGAACCCCAGCGTACAGGCACCGAGCCGGGGCAATAAGTATTCCCACCCCTGCTCGCGCCTCCCCTGAGAACGCTCCAGAGTGGAAGAGAGTCAACCCCTCTCAGGAGACTGGTTCTGGAGCCCATGCCGTGCGTCGGCGAGGCCCGGCTATATCTGCCCGGAACCTCTCGACCTCCGCACCAGCTCAGGCTCCTTCCCGCCAGAGGTGACATTCCGTCCTAGAGCTAGCTTCTGCAGCGAGGATCGGACCGCCAAGGCCCTGCCTTCGGCCGCCGCCCATCTCACACTGCACCCGACCCCCTTGGCCCCTCCCATGGGTGGTGATTGATTATCTAGTGGCATAATATTATGTTATTCATCAGATATCTAAAATAAATTCATGAAATCATTTTCAAGTGCAAATATTAAGAGCAGATACATGTCTCAATTGTTATCAGACCATGAACAGTGAACAGTGACGCTGCATCTATTTTCTTGTTCCACTGTTTAGGATTGACTGGATATTTTGTATTTTGCTCAGCGCACTCATATTATCTTGCATTTTACTCTTGTGAAGAATAATGACTATAAGTAAACAGGCTTATGTGTTATGGCTCTATCACATATTAATTCAGATTATAAACCTTAAAGGTAAATCAACAGCGCTGCAGAACAGACAGGAAGCATGTTTTCATGTAATAAAACAGTGGCAAGCTAACTCAAAGTTTGGCTCACCTCCAGGCTGTATAAATGAAAAATGAAGAAATTAGTAAGGTTTGTGATTGAAAAACTAATTATTCTTGATGATCTAATATAGTTATTATAATAACTGAATTTCTCATGTGAGTATGTCAAGGCTTTTTAAGTAATATTCTAATATCAGTTTTGTTCCGGCTCAAACTGTAACATCGACAACTAGTATCTTTAACAATGGTTATTGATTTGCAAACATTATAGGCAATATATTAAGGGTTTGATTATTAGCTCAGGTGCGAAAATGATTGTAATGATGAATAAATCAGTATTATGTAGCTGTGTAGTGACATAAACTCGAAATATCAAACTCCACGACAACCTACTATATTAAGAATACTGCGTACCTCCAGACCACCTAGTGTTTAGACAGTGATTTTGCGGAGAAAATAGATGATAGAGATGAGAAATAGTTTATGACTAGGCACAAATTGATAAACATTAGCCTACATTATATTCTGTATAATACCAATAGTTATCATGTCCAGAATATAATATACTCGAAAAATGTGAGTACATTATTGGATGGGCACTGCAGGAAACAGATCAATAGCCACATTCTATCTGTAGTTACAGAAGTGGTAGAACTAGATTTGTAGCAAAACCACTTTGCAGATATTTGTCATAGATATTTGTATCTAAAACATCAAAATAATGGTATGGAATAAGATAAATGATGGATGAGGCGTAAGCATATGAAACAAGCGATTGGACTCCACGAGCATGACACAATGAACAGAGAAGGCAGAGTAATCTGGGTTGGGATCCACTGGACCATTGACGGTCGTAAATTATTCCTGTCCATAAATATGTGCGGAAGGAGTGGTTCAAACTGGATGGACTAGCACTCGTTGAATAAATCAGAACTCTACATCATCAGGCAGGACTGCAGAGCCTTAGAGCCTGGGCCCCCTGTCCGTTGGGATTTATGGGCCCCGGATCGAGGCTCCATAGCGCGAGAGGGTGGCACGAGCTAACAATTAAGCACCACGAATCCCACTATACCAGGCTTCTAACTTTCCACGTAAATATACTGCCAGCATTTTGGGCTGCATAACAAGCATATTAAAATTATAGATCACTGGCATTAGGCCATTGAATAAAGCATGGGGCAAAAAATGTATTCCTGTATTAATAAAGCTGTTATTAAGTTAAACAATTTAAGCAAAGGCATGATACACAGTTGGGGCAGCTCAAGGTTGGTTATATGCCAGCCCAAGGCTGTTTCTACCCTAAGTCTGTGTATGTTTGCTCAAGATTAGCTATGTCTGTTTATCCTTTTATTAATCTGTTAAATGGGGAAAGAATGAAAAAGGCGAAGTTGAAGGGGCCTCAGAGGATCGAAGTCGGGGAGGTTGAGCCAGGGGGCGTGGTGGCCAACCTCCAAGGAGGGTGAGGAGATTAAAAATGTGTGCACGTAAGAGGCAACTGTTTTTGCATAAATTCAGCCAGTTGTTGTATCTAACCTTGTGTTATATGCAATAAACCGTATTTACCTCAGACTCTGACGATTGTGCTGTTTTTGGGACGCGTTCAGATTCTACAGCATTGTGGCGAGCCAGCCAGGAGACACGAGACACGGAGATCTGGGGCGGCACTGCTGCTGTCGATACAACCTGGCCATGGGACAAGGTAAGCAGAGCCTATTTCACAAATCTGCTAGATTGCATCTGGGAGCAGTGGGTCGCTCGGGCTGCGTTGCGGGAGGTCTCTCCTCCAAAGAACCTAAATTAAGGGCGTACGAGTCTGAGAGTGTTTACCTGTTTTTGTAATGTTTGAATGAATTGAGGTGTATCTGCAGTATGAGAGGGCATGTACAAAGTCGCCTCTGCAGAGGAACTGGTGACACTGACTAGCGTCGTTGGTAAAAGCATAAGGTCCCGTCTAGCTTGCCTGTGTGGCGGCGTTGGTAACAGCACTCGGCGGGAGTCCGGACGGACTAGGACAAAAGCTTGCCTGTGTGTCTTGGCCCGGCAGCTGTCGAGAACAGACGATCGCTCAGGACGGGTTCAGGCATCGTGCGGCAGCACTTGGCCCAAGTCCAGGGCGGATAAAACCAAGCACTTGCCTGTGTGTGCAGCGGCTTGCCTGTGTGCAAGCAGCGTAGCCGGCAACAGATGATTGGGCTCAAAGTGAGCTACGACCAAGCGCTGCCAGTGTGCAAATGGCGGGGGGCTGTTAAATGTAATTACGGCTCGCTGCTGAGATTAATTGTAGTGCAGACTGCGTGCCACTAACGGTGACTTGTGGCAGCTAATTCAGGTTTAGAGGAGTTGTGAGTTGGAATGAATTTGCAAACACTATATATGTGATGAAACTGTTGTATGTGTTTGTGCAATCATCGTGAGCTGTATGTGCTGTTTGTGCTTTGCGTCTGTCTGTGAGTCTTTTGTGGTTTGGGACGTCTCTCTATGTTTGTATGGTGAATCGGCGAATTATTACAATATTGCCTGCTGATGCCAGGCTGGGGTTTGGATGTGTGGTGTGTGCGCTGCAGTGATATTTTGCAGAGTTACGCAGGTGTTAGATTACAGCCGGTATAAAGTTGCTTGGTAAACTTTGCAATAAGCTTGTCAAGATTCAGGTCTATTAGGATAAGGACTGTGAATAAATGAGCCCAGAAATAGTAAAATGAGCCCGTAAATAGAGAGTAAAAGTTGTGTTTATTAACCGCGCAAATCGGCGATAAAAAATAAAGTATAAAACACATATTATGTTACCTTAGACATTAAATCGAGGGGACTTAGTTGACAAGCATTTACAATCGCTTTATGCCTAATGAAATTAATTGTGGATATTTGGGTATTCGTGTTGTGGTGCTTTCTAGAATACAAGGTATACAGAGTTAAGTGTGTTGTTTAGCAAAAGTGCGGAGAAGGTTGATGCATTATTGTTGGGAAACACTTAATAGTTGGATAGGTTGTATTAACGAGAATGTTAGTGTATGCAGCGTGGAGACATTGTCTATGTGCGCTGTGATAATAGTACTTTGGAAGCCTCCAGATAGAGGGGGATTTCTAGGTCTGGCTAGCGGGTTTGATTTATCACTGCGTTGACAAGCTAGCGGGCAGTGAAGAAACTTAGGAAAATCGGGGAACTCCGTTTGTTGCTTGAGTCAGAGGAGTGGAAGTTACTAAAGCGCACGTTTTGAAACTTTGCTTGCGCAGTGTATTAGACCCCAGGAGATAATAAGTGGCAAACTTTAGTGGTTTTGAGCTGTCGGCATGCGCAGCTCTTGAACTACTGTTAAGCAGAAGGGGTTTTGGGGTTTCAGCGATTAGCAGGTGAATGCTTTACATCTGGCTTATTAGTAACCTGCGTGACTCTGTTGATGTTCCTGACCGCCCTTTTCGTTTATTAAGTTTCCTTTGCGATTAGTAATCTCTTGTAGTTGGAGTAGGTTAGTGATTTCACTTTAATACTATTTTACAATTTTAGCGTACTTCGGTGTTTGTCATGTTAATGTGTGAGTTTATCATTGATTTATTGGGTAAGTGTTTTAGTTTATGTTCCACGTAGGGCATTTTCTTATTTTAATTTGATTGTTTCACGTGTTTAGCTTCAGTTTCCCTTTTAGTGTGTTTCGTATGTTTTGGATTATAGCCTTTCTCTGTTTATGGCGATAGTATGGTTTAGCTTTGGTTATCTGTTGGCGCATTCATGGTATTCAGCAAACAAAATGTGGTTCCAGAGCGTTCTGGGGCATTATTTTGGTTATGTAAAGGTTAACTTAACGATTACATTTAGTTCTCCTAGGTTCTGATGGAAAGTTTTCTTTTAGTTCTATGACATTCTGTGTAAGGTTGCATTGTTCGGTTTGCAAGGAACGTTCTGCAGAGCGATTATCCTAAAGTTACAGCAATTACAGCGTCTCTAAGCGTTCCCAGAGCGTTTATAGTTCTCCCTGGGTTCTGATGGAAAGTTTTCTTTCGTTCTTGGGCGTTCTGTGTGAGTTGCATTCAGGTTTGCAAGGAACATTCTGGGAGCGTTATCCTAAAGTTACAACAATTGCGGCGTCTCGCGTTCCAGAGCGTTTTATAGTTCTGCTTAGGTTAAAATGTATGTTTCTTTGCGTTCTTGGGCGTTCGTTCTAAGATTGCATTCAGGTTTGCAAAGACATTATCTTAAAGTTACAATTTGTCCCAGTTGTAATGAATGCTAAAATTAGGTAAAACACAAAAGAGCTCTGGAAAGGGACTTTATTTTTTAAAAAGGCACAACCAGGTGAGTACACAATATACAGAGTATAAAAAAAAAAAGACAAAATCAAGTCAAAGTATACAGTATACAGATATACATAGTATACAGGTATAAAAAGGCACAGTATTGCAGTCGATGACGGGCAGGGCTGGGGCATCAGAAGAGGATTGAAATGTCTTTCTGCCGCCTCTGATGGATATGCAGTTGGTGGCATTCTGTCTGGATGTGCTCCAACAACAGGCAGGCATGTCGATGTGTTGCCGTGTACTTTGTTAGAATCCAGGCAGTCCTGCAGTCTGGCACACAGGTTGGAGGCTCCTCGCTGCGAAAGAATGGAGGCACAATCCCACCCAGACACCCTCTTGGATGCAGTCCTCCTCATCGGACATCAGGTCAATAGTGACGCCCTTCCAGAAATCCATGTCACCTGGAACTAGTACACTCTGCCTCGCTTCCAGCAGCTGTAAACACAATCAGTATAGACAATCAGTACTGCTCAATGCACTGCGTGTTGACACAAGACATCTACTAATGTAACAGAAAATTAATGTCACATTGACCAACAATATTATTCATTATTTATACCACTGTCTATACTGGTTATATCTTCTATAGTGTATTCATATTTGTACTACTGTCTAGTAAATCTTACCCTTTCTTCCTCTGTCGACTGCGGGCTGCATTCTTCTGGCTTCTGCCTGAACTGCAAGGTCGGTTGGCTGAACCGGAAGTTCCTACGTGCGGTCTCATAGTAGGTCTTACAGGCTGGAAAACAATTGAATGAGTATGGTAGTCTATGCATAAACAATGAAATAGCCACACTAAAAGTACTTTTAAAGTAAAAAAACAAAAAATCTGCACAGTACAGCAAACAGTAAATACTTACACATAATGGCATCATTATCCACTATGCAAATCCGGGCTTGCTGCTAGAGCTTCCACCAAATAAGAAGTGACTGCCTCATTGCGGCGACTCAGTCTCTGAAAACAAAATATAAATATATTAGAGAACCTATTACATTTATACAGCAGAATGCATGTAGTCTTTTTTATTTTGTATCTTACCCTTGCTCTGGTTCGTAGCGCCTGCTATTTCCCACTCAGAGTTGTGGAGACGACAGCTGCTTTCTATGAAATACAAGATTTAAAGTCACTAATGAATCTCTCCAATTTACTAGTGGAGACAAAAAGTAGTAAAGAAATCATCTTTTCATGCAGTTTGTAGTATTTAATCACGCTCTCAAATTAAGTGTCATGTACATCGAAATCTATAAATAAAGATATACTTATTTAGTGTTGGTACATTGAAAATCAACTAAATTGGGATATCATGTCGTCGAAGCTAGCTAGACAGTTTACTGAAGCTGGTACAACAATAGCAGCTGGAAGCTAGCTAGTTGGCTAATCACACAAATATCAAATTAAACAGTTTATAGGCACATTTAATGCTGCAAACATTCTCTTACATAATTTTGGGATTCTGCGCCCGTCTTTTCCTCTTCATCTCCTCCACGGGTGTAATGTTACCGTTATGAGCTGCAAAGCTGACACCGTTTCTCCAAAATTCCTATTCTATTCTCCATCGCTCAAATCACTCTACTCACTTGTACACTCATGTCTTCCAAAGACTCTTTCACCTGGTGAGACAGGCCAGTCACGCATGCAACAATCTCTTCTCTGTGTAGTAGGGACTAGATGAAACTAGTCGATCATGAATCCGTGGTGTTGTAAGAGAGCCGCCTTCGGTGCAGCCATTGCGATAGATTGTAGTAGAGAATTTTAAAAATGGCGCGCAATGTAAGTACTGTTGGTTTGGTCTAGGGGAAAAGGGCTCGACTGTGTGAATGGCTCTAATTAGCATTGAATAGGTGAGTTTCAATTCTTCCAAGAAACAGACTAAAATCTAGCCCTGTATGTATCTATTGATTTGTAAAACAAGTTACTGACCCTCACTGGATTTGTAAAAATAAATTGTTGAAATAAATTGTGCTGTTTTCTGTATCTTTTTTGATAACATTATTGACCATTGCTAGTGACATAAAGAGTAATTCATCATAGCATACCAGGGCTCTACGTTAACTTTTTCTTCTAAGTACCCTTATAGGGTTATATAAATATATATATTGTATATATTCATTATATTATATTATAATATAATGGCCATGACGGATTGGGGCGCCCCCTTACTCATAAGCTTTATTTACAATGTTGGTCATCTAATTTGTGAACTTAACAAAAGTCTTCAGCTCATTGCTGATTTTTGGTTTTGATTCATTGCAAACAATATTATAACATTCCCAGAACGTCTGGAAGTTCCAACGAACAACCTGGAACCTTAGGAGAGCGTTCCATTTTAGTTCAAATATTCCTTAAAGTTAACGTTATTTTAAGTGGTTATTTGAGCGTTCTGTTATGGTTTTGGTTGTTGCAAACCATAATGTAGCGTTCCCGGGCGGATTACAGGAAGGTTCCACGAAAAATAAACCAAAGAACGCCGAATAAGTTGCGGAAAGCGTTCTTTGTTTGCTGGGTTCGTATTTACTCGCTTTCGTTGTTCCTTGTTCGGTTTGTTTTTCATTTAAACACGTTTCCTAGGTTTGGTTTGTGGATTTCCATTTACACCGCCTTCCTAAATTTCGGGTTATATTTAGATTTTGGTGGAGCGCAAATCATTGTTCACGCCTTTGGGTGTCTTTATTTATTTTCGATTTCTTGTTTCCATCCATATACAGCGCCCTGGTTTCTATTAAGAACTTCCCTTTCTGAATTGTTGGGTTTAGGTCATGTTCCATCCCAACTCGCTTCTCCCAAATTGTTTAAACTTCTTCCCAGGACAGGAGCTGGGTTTGGTATATGTTATCTTGTAGCCGATAGGATTTGGTTTAGTTGTTCAGGCAAGCAAGTGACCTCCCTACCTGACCGGCTCTTGTTTTAAGGATAGCCAAGTAAGTGCCAATAAAAGTTTGAACATATTGCTAAAGTTGTGACGTAAGCCAAAATAAGGTTTTTACGCAATAACCAAGAAGTGACACGCTGAGTGAAACTGTGGGAGCCAAGGCAGGGAAGATGGGAGGAAGGAAAGGCGCTGCAGAGGCACATTCACGCCAGTAGAAGTGATGTCAAACGCCATCTGAACACAGAAAGCAGATTCAGCGCTACATGACTGTGGAATAAGAGAACTACAGGGAGCCAACAGTGGCCAAGCGAGGGCACCCAGCTGATTTGGTTAGCTGTGAGAGGTAGAGACTCTTATAAGCATCATAAACCTCATGACACGAGCAGTAGCGCATTGGTAAAAGAGCTAAAGAGCAGGAGGTGTTGCAATGGTTTAAACAAGAGGCGCCAGTACAGAGTCAGTTAAGACAATAAGGAGTATGTTGGAAGAAAGATAAGGAGCAAAACGAAGTAGCATCAAACCCTATGCGAGTCCTCACCTTATCCTTCTGACAAAAATCCCTTTAGAAGACGACCAGTATATAATAAGGAGGTGAGAAGAAGACGTAATGGAATTGAGGGAACAGTGGAATTAGAACCGATAAAAGGAATAGTTAAATTGTGTTGCGAAATGAGGATGCTGAGGCCGAGATAGAGATAATAGAGCGCCGAAAACCCTGACCAGTGCAGTATCCTTATACACAGCTAGGGAAAGAAGCAGAACAGGTAGGCAGTTACCATTCAAGATTGGGAAAAGAACCTGAACCGGAGAGTGACAATTCAGAGAAGTGGCAGATCGACAGAGATATGATAGGGTAGTAGCTGGGGGAGAAGAAGAAAAAGCAAAGCACTCGTACTGTTAAACCGAAAGTACAGAACATATCCACTCCTAGAAGCAGCATAATTAGTGAGAGTGAGGAGGAAGCAGAAAGCCCTCAGGGTGACACAGGGCGTCGGGTACACGGGAGAGCTGTGGATTGAAGATAAGGGATTAGCAAAGGGAAAGGAAGGGCCACTACCAGGGAAAGATGCAGACTACCTTAGAGCGGACTTTAGAACAAACACAGAGATGCATGGATGAAATGGAACACAGCATAGAGGAAGCGAGAGGCAGTCCCGGGAGACGGTAGAGCTCATATTGAAGTGGTAAAGAATTCCAAAGGCAGTTAGCGGTGCACCCAGGACCAGCAGTTAATAGATGAGGAAGATGGGGATGAGAGGAAGTGATACCGCAATTCCCTAGTAGAGAAAGCAGGCCGAATGTACCCTGGTCC
>JAINUG010001838.1:0-16663 GCA_029706075.1 Aldrovandia affinis | reverse complement strand
GCTTGGAGGCAAATTTATTTAAAAAAATTCTGTTTCAGAAAAACCAAGCCATTGGCCTTTTCACCAATTTGAGACTCTTTTTAACCTCCCTACGCACTTTACTGTCTCAGTAAAAACTTTGTCATTTG
The DNA here is from genome assembly GCA_029706075.1 of Aldrovandia affinis. Taxonomy (NCBI): domain Eukaryota; kingdom Metazoa; phylum Chordata; class Actinopteri; order Notacanthiformes; family Halosauridae; genus Aldrovandia; species Aldrovandia affinis. The sequence continues at coordinate 16,535 of JAINUG010001838.1, read as the reverse complement.
CCTATTCAAGGCTTGGAGGCAAATTTATTTAAAAAATTCTGTTTCAGAAAAACCAAGCCATTGGCCTTTTCACCAATTTGAGACTCTTTTTCAATTCACTTGTTCAGTCTTAGAAGAAAATTTGCCATTGGCCTTTTTCACCAAATTGAGGCTATGTTTTTCAATTCACTTGTACAGTCTTTGAATTGTTTTTGCAATTGGCCTATTCAAGTCTGTTAGTATAGAACCTCCCTACGCACTTTACTGTCTCAGTAAAAACTTTGTCATTGCCTATTCAAGGCTTGGAGGCAAATTTATTTAAAAAAATTCTGTTTCAGAAAAACCAAGCCATTGGCCTTTTCACCAATTTGAGACTCTTTTTTCAATTCACTTGTTCAGTCTTAGAAGAAAATTTGCCATTGGCCTTTTTCACCAAATTGAGGCTATGTTTTTCAATTCACTTGTACAGTCTTTGAATTGTTTTTGCAATTGGCCTATTCAAGCCTGTTAGTATAGAACCTCCCTACGCACTTTACTGTCTCAGTAAAAACTTTGTCATTTGCCTATTCAAGGCTTGGAGGCAAATTTATTTAAAAAAATTCTGTTTCAGAAAAACCAAGCCATTGGCCTTTTCACCAATTTGAGACTCTTTTTCAATTCACTTGTTCAGTCTTAGAAGAAAATTTGCCATTGGCCTTTTTCACCAAATTGAGGCTATGTTTTTCAATTCACTTGTACAGTCTTTGAATTGTTTTTGCAATTGGCCTATTCAAGTCTGTTAGTATAGAACCTCCCTACGCACTTTACTGTCTCAGTAAAAACTTTGTCATTTGCCTATTCAAGGCTTGGAGGCAAATTTATTTAAAAAAATTCTGTTTCAGAAAAACCAAGCCATTGGCCTTTTCACCAATTTGAGACTCTTTTTTCAATTCACTTGTTCAGTCTTAGAAGAAAATTTGCCATTGGCCTTTTTCACCAAATTGAGGCTATGTTTTTCAATTCACTTGTACAGTCTTTGAATTTTTTTGCAATTGGCCTATTCAAGTCTGTTAGTATAGAACCTCCCTACGCACTTTACTGTCTCAGTAAAAACTTTGTCATTTGCCTATTCAAGGCTTGGAGGCAAATTTATTTAAAAAAATTCTGTTTCAGAAAAACCAAGCCATTGGCCTTTTCACCAATTTGAGACTCTTTTTTCAATTCACTTGTTCAGTCTTAGAAGAAAATTTGCCATTGGCCTTTTTCACCAAATTGAGGCTATGTTTTTCAATTCACTTGTACAGTCTTTGAATTGTTTTTGCAATTGGCCTATTCAAGTCTGTTAGTATAGAACCTCCCTACGCACTTTACTGTCTCAGTAAAAACTTTGTCATTGCCTATTCAAGGCTTGGAGGCAAATTTATTTTAAAAAATTCTGTTTCAGAAAAACCAAGCCATTGGCCTTTTCACCAATTTGAGACTCTTTTTTCAATTCACTTGTTCAGTCTTAGAAGAAAATTTGCCATTGGCCTTTTTCACCAAATTGAGGCTATGTTTTTCAATTCACTTGTACAGTCTTTGAATTTTTTTTGCAATTGGCCTATTCAAGTCTGTTAGTATAGAACCTCCCTACGCACTTTACTGTCTCAGTAAAAACTTTGTCATTTGCCTATTCAAGGCTTGGAGGCAAATTTATTTAAAAAAATTCTGTTTCAGAAAAACCAAGCCATTGGCCTTTTCACCAATTTGAGACTCTTTTTCAATTCACTTGTTCAGTCTTAGAAGAAAATTTGCCATTGGCCTTTTTCACCAAATTGAGGCTATGTTTTTCAATTCACTTGTACAGTCTTTGAATTTTTTTGCAATTGGCCTATTCAAGTCTGTTAGTATAGAACCTCCCTACGCACTTTACTGTCTCAGTAAAAACTTTGTCATTGCCTATTCAAGGCTTGGAGGCAAATTTATTTAAAAAAATTCTGTTTCAGAAAAACCAAGCCATTGGCCTTTTCACCAATTTGAGACTCTTTTTCAATTCACTTGTTCAGTCTTAGAAGAAAATTTGCCATTGGCCTTTTTCACCAAATTGAGGCTATGTTTTTCAATTCACTTGTACAGTCTTTGAATTTTTTTGCAATTGGCCTATTCAAGTCTGTTAGTATAGAACCTCCTACGCACTTTACTGTCTCAGTAAAAACTTTGTCATTTGCCTATTCAAGGCTTGGAGGCAAATTTATTTAAAAAAATTCTGTTTCAGAAAAACCAAGCCATTGGCCTTTTCACCAATTTGAGACTCTTTTTCAATTCACTTGTTCAGTCTTAGAAGAAAATTTGCCATTGGCCTTTTTCACCAAATTGAGGCTATGTTTTTCAATTCACTTGTACAGTCTTTGAATTTTTTTGCAATTGGCCTATTCAAGTCTGTTAGTATAGAACCTCCCTACGCACTTTACTGTCTCAGTAAAAACTTTGTCATTTGCCTATTCAAGGCTTGGAGGCAAATTTATTTAAAAAAATTCTGTTTCAGAAAAACCAAGCCATTGGCCTTTTCACCAATTTGAGACTCTTTTTCAATTCACTTGTTCAGTCTTAGAAGAAAATTTGCCATTGGCCTTTTTCACCAAATTGAGGCTATGTTTTTCAATTCACTTGTACAGTCTTTGAATTTTTTTGCAATTGGCCTATTCAAGTCTGTTAGTATAGAACCTCCCTACGCACTTTACTGTCTCAGTAAAAACTTTGTCATTTGCCTATTCAAGGCTTGGAGGCAAATTTATTTAAAAAATTCTGTTTCAGAAAAACCAAGCCATTGGCCTTTTCACCAATTTGAGACTCTTTTTCAATTCACTTGTTCAGTCTTAGAAGAAAATTTGCCATTGGCCTTTTTCCCAAATTGAGGCTATGTTTTTCAATTCACTTGTACAGTCTTTGAATTTTTTTGCAATTGGCCTATTCAAGTCTGTTAGTATAGAACCTCCTACGCACTTTACTGTCTCAGTAAAAACTTTGTCATTTGCCTATTCAAGGCTTGGAGGCAAATTTATTTAAAAAAATTCTGTTTCAGAAAAACCAAGCCATTGGCCTTTTCACCAATTTGAGACTCTTTTTCAATTCACTTGTTCAGTCTTAGAAGAAAATTTGCCATTGGCCTTTTTCACCAAATTGAGGCTATGTTTTTCAATTCACTTGTACAGTCTTTGAATTTTTTTTGCAATTGGCCTATTCAAGTCTGTTAGTATAGAACCTCCCTCGCACTTTACTGTCTCAGTAAAAACTTTGTCATTTGCCTATTCAAGGCTTGGAGGCAAATTTATTTAAAAAAATTCTGTTTCAGAAAAACCAAGCCATTGGCCTTTTCACCAATTTGAGACTCTTTTTCAATTCACTTGTTCAGTCTTAGAAGAAAATTTGCCATTGGCCTTTTTCACCAAATTGAGGCTATGTTTTTCAATTCACTTGTACAGTCTTTGAATTTTTTTGCAATTGGCCTATTCAAGTCTGTTAGTATAGAACCTCCCCGCACTTTACTGTCTCAGTAAAAACTTTGTCATTTGCCTATTCAAGGCTTGGAGGCAAATTTATTTTAAAAAATTCTGTTTCAGAAAAACCAAGCCATTGGCCTTTTCACCAATTTGAGACTCTTTTTCAATTCACTTGTTCAGTCTTAGAAGAAAATTTGCCATTGGCCTTTTTCACCAAATTGAGGCTATGTTTTTCAATTCACTTGTACAGTCTTTGAATTTTTTTGCAATTGGCCTATTCAAGTCTGTTAGTATAGAACCTCCCTACGCACTTTACTGTCTCAGTAAAAACTTTGTCATTTGCCTATTCAAGGCTTGGAGGCAAATTTATTTAAAAAAATTCTGTTTCAGAAAAACCAAGCCATTGGCCTTTTCACCAATTTGAGACTCTTTTTTCAATTCACTTGTTCAGTCTTAGAAGAAAATTTGCCATTGGCCTTTTTCACCAAATTGAGGCTATGTTTTTCAATTCACTTGTACAGTCTTTGAATTTTTTTGCAATTGGCCTATTCAAGTCTGTTAGTATAGAACCTCCCTACGCACTTTACTGTCTCAGTAAAAACTTTGTCATTTGCCTATTCAAGGCTTGGAGGCAAATTTATTTAAAAAATTCTGTTTCAGAAAAACCAAGCCATTGGCCTTTTCACCAATTTGAGACTCTTTTTCAATTCACTTGTTCAGTCTTAGAAGAAAATTTGCCATTGGCCTTTTTCACCAAATTGAGGCTATGTTTTTCAATTCACTTGTACAGTCTTTGAATTTTTTTGCAATTGGCCTATTCAAGTCTGTTAGTATAGAACCTCCCTACGCACTTTACTGTCTCAGTAAAAACTTTGTCATTGCCTATTCAAGGCTTGGAGGCAAATTTATTTAAAAAAATTCTGTTTCAGAAAAACCAAGCCATTGGCCTTTTCACCAATTTGAGACTCTTTTTCAATTCACTTGTTCAGTCTTAGAAGAAAATTTGCCATTGGCCTTTTTCACCAAATTGAGGCTATGTTTTTCAATTCACTTGTACAGTCTTTGAATTTTTTTGCAATTGGCCTATTCAAGTCTGTTAGTATAGAACCTCCCTACGCACTTTACTGTCTCAGTAAAAACTTTGTCATTTGCCTATTCAAGGCTTGGAGGCAAATTTATTTAAAAAAATTCTGTTTCAGAAAAACCAAGCCATTGGCCTTTTCACCAATTTGAGACTCTTTTTTCAATTCACTTGTTCAGTCTTAGAAGAAAATTTGCCATTGGCCTTTTTCGCAAATTGAGGCTATGTTTTTCAATTCACTTGTACAGTCTTTGAATTTTTTTGCAATTGGCCTATTCAAGTCTGTTAGTATAGAACCTCCCTACGCACTTTACTGTCTCAGTAAAAACTTTGTCATTTGCCTATTCAAGGCTTGGAGGCAAATTTATTTAAAAAAATTCTGTTTCAGAAAAACCAAGCCATTGGCCTTTTCACCAATTTGAGACTCTTTTTCAATTCACTTGTTCAGTCTTAGAAGAAAATTTGCCATTGGCCTTTTTCACCAAATTGAGGCTATGTTTTTCAATTCACTTGTACAGTCTTTGAATTTTTTTGCAATTGGCCTATTCAAGTCTGTTAGTATAGAACCTCCCTACGCACTTTACTGTCTCAGTAAAAACTTTGTCATTTGCCTATTCAAGGCTTGGAGGCAAATTTATTTAAAAAAATTCTGTTTCAGAAAAACCAAGCCATTGGCCTTTTCACCAATTTGAGACTCTTTTTCAATTCACTTGTTCAGTCTTAGAAGAAAATTTGCCATTGGCCTTTTTCACCAAATTGAGGCTATGTTTTTCAATTCACTTGTACAGTCTTTGAATTTTTTTGCAATTGGCCTATTCAAGTCTGTTAGTATAGAACCTCCCTACGCACTTTACTGTCTCAGTAAAAACTTTGTCATTTGCCTATTCAAGGCTTGGAGGCAAATTTATTTAAAAAATTCTGTTTCAGAAAAACCAAGCCATTGGCCTTTTCACCAATTTGAGACTCTTTTTCAATTCACTTGTTCAGTCTTAGAAGAAAATTTGCCATTGGCCTTTTTCACCAAATTGAGGCTATGTTTTTCAATTCACTTGTACAGTCTTTGAATTTTTTTGCAATTGGCCTATTCAAGTCTGTTAGTATAGAACCTCCTACGCACTTTACTGTCTCAGTAAAAACTTTGTCATTTGCCTATTCAAGGCTTGGAGGCAAATTTATTTAAAAAAATTCTGTTTCAGAAAAACCAAGCCATTGGCCTTTTCACCAATTTGAGACTCTTTTTTCAATTCACTTGTTCAGTCTTAGAAGAAAATTTGCCATTGGCCTTTTTCACCAAATTGAGGCTATGTTTTTCAATTCACTTGTACAGTCTTTGAATTTTTTGCAATTGGCCTATTCAAGTCTGTTAGTATAGAACCTCCCTACGCACTTTACTGTCTCAGTAAAAACTTTGTCATTTGCCTATTCAAGGCTTGGAGGCAAATTTATTTTAAAAAATTCTGTTTCAGAAAAACCAAGCCATTGGCCTTTTCACCAATTTGAGACTCTTTTTCAAATTCACTTGTTCAGTCTTAGAAGAAAATTTGCCATTGGCCTTTTTCACCAAATTGAGGCTATGTTTTTCAATTCACTTGTACAGTCTTTGAATTTTTTTGCAATTGGCCTATTCAAGTCTGTTAGTATAGAACCTCCCTACGCACTTTACTGTCTCAGTAAAAACTTTGTCATTTGCCTATTCAAGGCTTGGAGGCAAATTTATTTAAAAAAATTCTGTTTCAGAAAAACCAAGCCATTGGCCTTTTCACCAATTTGAGACTCTTTTTCAATTCACTTGTTCAGTCTTAGAAGAAAATTTGCCATTGGCCTTTTTCACCAAATTGAGGCTATGTTTTTCAATTCACTTGTACAGTCTTTGAATTTTTTTGCAATTGGCCTATTCAAGTCTGTTAGTATAGAACCTCCCTACGCACTTTACTGTCTCAGTAAAAACTTTGTCATTGCCTATTCAAGGCTTGGAGGCAAATTTATTTAAAAAATTCTGTTTCAGAAAAACCAAGCCATTGGCCTTTTCACCAATTTGAGACTCTTTTTTCAATTCACTTGTTCAGTCTTAGAAGAAAATTTGCCATTGGCCTTTTTCACCAAATTGAGGCTATGTTTTTCAATTCACTTGTACAGTCTTTGAATTTTTTTGCAATTGGCCTATTCAAGTCTGTTAGTATAGAACCTCCCTACGCACTTTACTGTCTCAGTAAAAACTTTGTCATTTGCTATTCAAGGCTTGGAGGCAAATTTATTTAAAAAATTCTGTTTCAGAAAAACCAAGCCATTGGCCTTTTCACCAATTTGAGACTCTTTTTCAATTCACTTGTTCAGTCTTAGAAGAAAATTTTGCCATTGGCCTTTTTCACCAAATTGAGGCTATGTTTTTCAATTCACTTGTACAGTCTTTGAATTGTTTTTGCAATTGGCCTATTCAAGTCTGTTAGTATAGAACCTCCCTACGCACTTTACTGTCTCAGTAAAAACTTTGTCATTTGCCTATTCAAGGCTTGGAGGCAAATTTATTTAAAAAAATTCTGTTTCAGAAAAACCAAGCCATTGGCCTTTTCACCAATTTGAGACTCTTTTTCAATTCACTTGTTCAGTCTTAGAAGAAAATTTGCCATTGGCCTTTTTCACCAAATTGAGGCTATGTTTTTCAATTCACTTGTACAGTCTTTGAATTTTTTTGCAATTGGCCTATTCAAGTCTGTTAGTATAGAACCTCCCTACGCACTTTACTGTCTCAGTAAAAACTTTGTCATTTGCCTATTCAAGGCTTGGAGGCAAATTTATTTAAAAAAATTCTGTTTCAGAAAAACCAAGCCATTGGCCTTTTCACCAATTTGAGACTCTTTTTTCAATTCACTTGTTCAGTCTTAGAAGAAAATTTGCCATTGGCCTTTTTCACCAAATTGAGGCTATGTTTTTCAATTCACTTGTACAGTCTTTGAATTTTTTTGCAATTGGCCTATTCAAGTCTGTTAGTATAGAACCTCCCTACGCACTTTACTGTCTCAGTAAAAACTTTGTCATTTGCCTATTCAAGGCTTGGAGGCAAATTTATTTAAAAATTCTGTTTCAGAAAAACCAAGCCATTGGCCTTTTCACCAATTTGAGACTCTTTTTCAATTCACTTGTTCAGTCTTAGAAGAAAATTTGCCATTGGCCTTTTTCACCAAATTGAGGCTATGTTTTTCAATTCACTTGTACAGTCTTTGAATTTTTTTGCAATTGGCCTATTCAAGTCTGTTAGTATAGAACCTCCCTACGCACTTTACTGTCTCAGTAAAAACTTTGTCATTTGCCTATTCAAGGCTTGGAGGCAAATTTATTTAAAAAAATTCTGTTTCAGAAAAACCAAGCCATTGGCCTTTTCACCAATTTGAGACTCTTTTTCAATTCACTTGTTCAGTCTTAGAAGAAAATTTGCCATTGGCCTTTTTCACCAAATTGAGGCTATGTTTTTCAATTCACTTGTACAGTCTTTGAATTTTTTTGCAATTGGCCTATTCAAGTCTGTTAGTATAGAACCTCCTACGCACTTTACTGTCTCAGTAAAAACTTTGTCATTTGCCTATTCAAGGCTTGGAGGCAAATTTATTTTAAAAAATTCTGTTTCAGAAAAACCAAGCCATTGGCCTTTTCACCAATTTGAGACTCTTTTTTTCAATTCACTTGTTCAGTCTTAGAAGAAAATTTGCCATTGGCCTTTTTCACCAAATTGAGGCTATGTTTTTCAATTCACTTGTACAGTCTTTGAATTGTTTTTGCAATTGGCCTATTCAAGTCTGTTAGTATAGAACCTCCCTACGCACTTTACTGTCTCAGTAAAAACTTTGTCATTTGCCTATTCAAGGCTTGGAGGCAAATTTATTTAAAAAAATTCTGTTTCAGAAAAACCAAGCCATTGGCCTTTTCACCAATTTGAGACTCTTTTTCAATTCACTTGTTCAGTCTTAGAAGAAAATTTGCCATTGGCCTTTTTCACCAAATTGAGGCTATGTTTTTTCAATTCACTTGTACAGTCTTTGAATTTTTTTGCAATTGGCCTATTCAAGTCTGTTAGTATAGAACCTCCCTACGCACTTTACTGTCTCAGTAAAAACTTTGTCATTTGCCTATTCAAGGCTTGGAGGCAAATTTATTTAAAAAAATTCTGTTTCAGAAAAACCAAGCCATTGGCCTTTTCACCAATTTGAGACTCTTTTTTCAATTCACTTGTTCAGTCTTAGAAGAAAATTTGCCATTGGCCTTTTTCACCAAATTGAGGCTATGTTTTTCAATTCACTTGTACAGTCTTTGAATTTTTTTGCAATTGGCCTATTCAAGTCTGTTAGTATAGAACCTCCCTACGCACTTTACTGTCTCAGTAAAAACTTTGTCATTTGCCTATTCAAGGCTTGGAGGCAAATTTATTTAAAAAATTCTGTTTCAGAAAAACCAAGCCATTGGCCTTTTCACCAATTTGAGACTCTTTTTCAATTCACTTGTTCAGTCTTAGAAGAAAATTTGCCATTGGCCTTTTTCACCAAATTGAGGCTATGTTTTTCAATTCACTTGTACAGTCTTTGAATTGTTTTTGCAATTGGCCTATTCAAGTCTGTTAGTATAGAACCTCCCTACGCACTTTACTGTCTCAGTAAAAACTTTGTCATTTGCCTATTCAAGGCTTGGAGGCAAATTTATTTAAAAAAATTCTGTTTCAGAAAAACCAAGCCATTGGCCTTTTCACCAATTTGAGACTCTTTTTCAATTCACTTGTTCAGTCTTAGAAGAAAATTTGCCATTGGCCTTTTTCACCAAATTGAGGCTATGTTTTTCAATTCACTTGTACAGTCTTTGAATTTTTTTTGCAATTGGCCTATTCAAGTCTGTTAGTATAGAACCTCCCTACGCACTTTACTGTCTCAGTAAAAACTTTGTCATTTGCCTATTCAAGGCTTGGAGGCAAATTTATTTTAAAAAATTCTGTTTCAGAAAAACCAAGCCATTGGCCTTTTCACCAATTTGAGACTCTTTTTCAATTCACTTGTTCAGTCTTAGAAGAAAATTTGCCATTGGCCTTTTTCACCAAATTGAGGCTATGTTTTTCAATTCACTTGTACAGTCTTTGAATTTTTTTGCAATTGGCCTATTCAAGTCTGTTAGTATAGAACCTCCCTACGCACTTTACTGTCTCAGTAAAAACTTTGTCATTTGCCTATTCAAGGCTTGGAGGCAAATTTATTTAAAAAAATTCTGTTTCAGAAAAACCAAGCCATTGGCCTTTTCACCAATTTGAGACTCTTTTTCAATTCACTTGTTCAGTCTTAGAAGAAAATTTGCCATTGGCCTTTTTCACCAAATTGAGGCTATGTTTTTCAATTCACTTGTACAGTCTTTGAATTTTTTTTGCAATTGGCCTATTCAAGTCTGTTAGTATAGAACCTCCCTACGCACTTTACTGTCTCAGTAAAAACTTTGTCATTTGCCTATTCAAGGCTTGGAGGCAAATTTATTTAAAAAAATTCTGTTTCAGAAAAACCAAGCCATTGGCCTTTTCACCAATTTGAGACTCTTTTTCAATTCACTTGTTCAGTCTTAGAAGAAAATTTGCCATTGGCCTTTTTCACCAAATTGAGGCTATGTTTTTCAATTCACTTGTACAGTCTTTGAATTGTTTTTGCAATTGGCCTATTCAAGTCTGTTAGTATAGAACCTCCCTACGCACTTTACTGTCTCAGTAAAAACTTTGTCATTTGCCTATTCAAGGCTTGGAGGCAAATTTATTTAAAAAATTCTGTTTCAGAAAAACCAAGCCATTGGCCTTTTCACCAATTTGAGACTCTTTTTCAATTCACTTGTTCAGTCTTAGAAGAAAATTTGCCATTGGCCTTTTTCACCAAATTGAGGCTATGTTTTTCAATTCACTTGTACAGTCTTTGAATTTTTTTGCAATTGGCCTATTCAAGTCTGTTAGTATAGAACCTCCCTACGCACTTTACTGTCTCAGTAAAAACTTTGTCATTTGCCTATTCAAGGCTTGGAGGCAAATTTATTTAAAAAAATTCTGTTTCAGAAAAACCAAGCCATTGGCCTTTTCACCAATTTGAGACTCTTTTTCAATTCACTTGTTCAGTCTTAGAAGAAAATTTGCCATTGGCCTTTTTCACCAAATTGAGGCTATGTTTTTCAATTCACTTGTACAGTCTTTGAATTTTTTTGCAATTGGCCTATTCAAGTCTGTTAGTATAGAACCTCCCTACGCACTTTACTGTCTCAGTAAAAACTTTGTCATTTGCCTATTCAAGGCTTGGAGGCAAATTTATTTAAAAAAATTCTGTTTCAGAAAAACCAAGCCATTGGCCTTTTCACCAATTTGAGACTCTTTTTCAATTCACTTGTTCAGTCTTAGAAGAAAATTTGCCATTGGCCTTTTTCACCAAATTGAGGCTATGTTTTTCAATTCACTTGTACAGTCTTTGAATTTTTTTGCAATTGGCCTATTCAAGTCTGTTAGTATAGAACCTCCCTACGCACTTTACTGTCTCAGTAAAAACTTTGTCATTGCCTATTCAAGGCTTGGAGGCAAATTTATTTAAAAAAATTCTGTTTCAGAAAAACCAAGCCATTGGCCTTTTCACCAATTTGAGACTCTTTTTTCAATTCACTTGTTCAGTCTTAGAAGAAAATTTGCCATTGGCCTTTTTCACCAAATTGAGGCTATGTTTTTCAATTCACTTGTACAGTCTTTGAATTGTTTTTGCAATTGGCCTATTCAAGTCTGTTAGTATAGAACCTCCCTACGCACTTTACTGTCTCAGTAAAAACTTTGTCATTTGCCTATTCAAGGCTTGGAGGCAAATTTATTTAAAAAAATTCTGTTTCAGAAAAACCAAGCCATTGGCCTTTTCACCAATTTGAGACTCTTTTTCAATTCACTTGTTCAGTCTTAGAAGAAAATTTGCCATTGGCCTTTTTCACCAAATTGAGGCTATGTTTTTCAATTCACTTGTACAGTCTTTGAATTTTTTTTGCAATTGGCCTATTCAAGTCTGTTAGTATAGAACCTCCCTACGCACTTTACTGTCTCAGTAAAAACTTTGTCATTTGCCTATTCAAGGCTTGGAGGCAAATTTATTTAAAAAAATTCTGTTTCAGAAAAACCAAGCCATTGGCCTTTTCACCAATTTGAGACTCTTTTTCAATTCACTTGTTCAGTCTTAGAAGAAAATTTGCCATTGGCCTTTTTCACCAAATTGAGGCTATGTTTTTCAATTCACTTGTACAGTCTTTGAATTTTTTTGCAATTGGCCTATTCAAGTCTGTTAGTATAGAACCTCCCTACGCACTTTACTGTCTCAGTAAAAACTTTGTCATTTGCCTATTCAAGGCTTGGAGGCAAATTTATTTTAAAAATTCTGTTTCAGAAAAACCAAGCCATTGGCCTTTTCACCAATTTGAGACTCTTTTTCAATTCACTTGTTCAGTCTTAGAAGAAAATTTGCCATTGGCCTTTTTCACCAAATTGAGGCTATGTTTTTCAATTCACTTGTACAGTCTTTGAATTTTTTTGCAATTGGCCTATTCAAGTCTGTTAGTATAGAACCTCCCTACGCACTTTACTGTCTCAGTAAAAACTTTGTCATTTGCCTATTCAAGGGCTTGGAGGCAAATTTATTTAAAAAAATTCTGTTTCAGAAAAACCAAGCCATTGGCCTTTTCACCAATTTGAGACTCTTTTTCAATTCACTTGTTCAGTCTTAGAAGAAAATTTGCCATTGGCCTTTTTCACCAAATTGAGGCTATGTTTTTCAATTCACTTGTACAGTCTTTGAATTTTTTTGCAATTGGCCTATTCAAGTCTGTTAGTATAGAACCTCCCTACGCACTTTACTGTCTCAGTAAAAACTTTGTCATTTGCCTATTCAAGGCTTGGAGGCAAATTTATTTTAAAAAATTCTGTTTCAGAAAAACCAAGCCATTGGCCTTTTCACCAATTTGAGACTCTTTTTCAATTCACTTGTTCAGTCTTAGAAGAAAATTTGCCATTGGCCTTTTTCACCAAATTGAGGCTATGTTTTTCAATTCACTTGTACAGTCTTTGAATTGTTTTTGCAATTGGCCTATTCAAGTCTGTTAGTATAGAACCTCCCTACGCACTTTACTGTCTCAGTAAAAACTTTGTCATTTGCCTATTCAAGGCTTGGAGGCAAATTTATTTAAAAAATTCTGTTTCAGAAAAACCAAGCCATTGGCCTTTTCACCAATTTGAGACTCTTTTTCAATTCACTTGTTCAGTCTTAGAAGAAAATTTGCCATTGGCCTTTTTCACCAAATTGAGGCTATGTTTTTCAATTCACTTGTACAGTCTTTGAATTTTTGCAATTGGCCTATTCAAGTCTGTTAGTATAGAACCTCCCTACGCACTTTACTGTCTCAGTAAAAACTTTGTCATTTGCCTATTCAAGGCTTGGAGGCAAATTTATTTAAAAAATTCTGTTTCAGAAAAACCAAGCCATTGGCCTTTTCACCAATTTGAGACTCTTTTTTCAATTCACTTGTTCAGTCTTAGAAGAAAATTTGCCATTGGCCTTTTTCACCAAATTGAGGCTATGTTTTTCAATTCACTTGTACAGTCTTTGAATTTTTTTTGCAATTGGCCTATTCAAGTCTGTTAGTATAGAACCTCCCTACGCACTTTACTGTCTCAGTAAAAACTTTGTCATTTGCCTATTCAAGGCTTGGAGGCAAATTTATTTAAAAAAATTCTGTTTCAGAAAAACCAAGCCATTGGCCTTTTCACCAATTTGAGACTCTTTTTCAATTCACTTGTTCAGTCTTAGAAGAAAATTTGCCATTGGCCTTTTTCACCAAATTGAGGCTATGTTTTTCAATTCACTTGTACAGTCTTTGAATTTTTTTGCAATTGGCCTATTCAAGTCTGTTAGTATAGAACCTCCCTACGCACTTTACTGTCTCAGTAAAAACTTTGTCATTTGCCTATTCAAGGCTTGGAGGCAAATTTATTTAAAAAAATTCTGTTTCAGAAAAACCAAGCCATTGGCCTTTTCACCAATTTGAGACTCTTTTTCAATTCACTTGTTCAGTCTTAGAAGAAAATTTGCCATTGGCCTTTTTCACCAAATTGAGGCTATGTTTTTCAATTCACTTGTACAGTCTTTGAATTTTTTTGCAATTGGCCTATTCAAGTCTGTTAGTATAGAACCTCCTACGCACTTTACTGTCTCAGTAAAAACTTTGTCATTTGCCTATTCAAGGCTTGGAGGCAAATTTATTTAAAAAAATTCTGTTTCAGAAAAACCAAGCCATTGGCCTTTTCACCAATTTGAGACTCTTTTTCAATTCACTTGTTCAGTCTTAGAAGAAAATTTGCCATTGGCCTTTTTCACCAAATTGAGGCTATGTTTTTCAATTCACTTGTACAGTCTTTGAATTTTTTGCAATTGGCCTATTCAAGTCTGTTAGTATAGAACCTCCCCTACGCACTTTACTGTCTCAGTAAAAACTTTGTCATTTGCCTATTCAAGGCTTGGAGGCAAATTTATTTAAAAAAATTCTGTTTCAGAAAAACCAAGCCATTGGCCTTTTCACCAATTTGAGACTCTTTTTTCAATTCACTTGTTCAGTCTTAGAAGAAAATTTGCCATTGGCCTTTTTCACCAAATTGAGGCTATGTTTTTCAATTCACTTGTACAGTCTTTGAATTTTTTTGCAATTGGCCTATTCAAGTCTGTTAGTATAGAACCTCCTACGCACTTTACTGTCTCAGTAAAAACTTTGTCATTGCCTATTCAAGGCTTGGAGGCAAATTTATTTAAAAAAATTCTGTTTCAGAAAAACCAAGCCATTGGCCTTTTCACCAATTTGAGACTCTTTTTTCAATTCACTTGTTCAGTCTTAGAAGAAAATTTGCCATTGGCCTTTTTCACAAATTGAGGCTATGTTTTTTCAATTCACTTGTACAGTCTTTGAATTTTTTTGCAATTGGCCTATTCAAGTCTGTTAGTATAGAACCTCCCTACGCACTTTACTGTCTCAGTAAAAACTTTGTCATTTGCCTATTCAAGGCTTGGAGGCAAATTTATTTAAAAAATTCTGTTTCAGAAAAACCAAGCCATTGGCCTTTTCACCAATTTGAGACTCTTTTTCAATTCACTTGTTCAGTCTTAGAAGAAAATTTGCCATTGGCCTTTTTCACCAAATTGAGGCTATGTTTTTCAATTCACTTGTACAGTCTTTGAATTTTTTTTGCAATTGGCCTATTCAAGTCTGTTAGTATAGAACCTCCCTACGCACTTTACTGTCTCAGTAAAAACTTTGTCATTTGCCTATTCAAGGCTTGGAGGCAAATTTATTTTAAAAATTCTGTTTCAGAAAAACCAAGCCATTGGCCTTTTCACCAATTTGAGACTCTTTTTTCAATTCACTTGTTCAGTCTTAGAAGAAAATTTGCCATTGGCCTTTTTCACCAAATTGAGGCTATGTTTTTCAATTCACTTGTACAGTCTTTGAATTTTTTTGCAATTGGCCTATTCAAGTCTGTTAGTATAGAACCTCCCTACGCACTTTACTGTCTCAGTAAAAACTTTGTCATTGCCTATTCAAGGCTTGGAGGCAAATTTATTTAAAAAATTCTGTTTCAGAAAAACCAAGCCATTGGCCTTTTCACCAATTTGAGACTCTTTTTTCAATTCACTTGTTCAGTCTTAGAAGAAAATTTGCCATTGGCCTTTTTCACCAAATTGAGGCTATGTTTTTTCAATTCACTTGTACAGTCTTTGAATTTTTTTGCAATTGGCCTATTCAAGTCTGTTAGTATAGAACCTCCCTACGCACTTTACTGTCTCAGTAAAAACTTTGTCATTTGCCTATTCAAGGCTTGGAGGCAAATTTATTTTAAAAAATTCTGTTTCAGAAAAACCAAGCCATTGGCCTTTTCACCAATTTGAGACTCTTTTTCAATTCACTTGTTCAGTCTTAGAAAAAATTTGCCATTGGCCTTTTTCACCAAATTGAGGCTATGTTTTTCAATTCACTTGTACAGTCTTTGAATTTTTTTGCAATTGGCCTATTCAAGTCTGTTAGTATAGAACCTCCCTACGCACTTTACTGTCTCAGTAAAAACTTTGTCATTTGCCTATTCAAGGCTTGGAGGCAAATTTATTTAAAAAATTCTGTTTCAGAAAAACCAAGCCATTGGCCTTTTCACCAATTTGAGACTCTTTTTTTCAATTCACTTGTTCAGTCTTAGAAAAAATTTGCCATTGGCCTTTTTCACCAAATTGAGGCTATGTTTTTCAATTCACTTGTACAGTCTTTGAATTTTTTTGCAATTGGCCTATTCAAGTCTGTTAGTATAGAACCTCCCTACGCACTTTACTGTCTCAGTAAAAACTTTGTCATTGCCTATTCAAGGCTTGGAGGCAAATTTATTTAAAAAAATTCTGTTTCAGAAAAACCAAGCCATTGGCCTTTTCACCAATTTGAGACTCTTTTTTCAATTCACTTGTTCAGTCTTAGAAGAAAATTTGCCATTGGCCTTTTTCACCAAATTGAGGCTATGTTTTTCAATTCACTTGTACAGTCTTTGAATTTTTTTGCAATTGGCCTATTCAAGTCTGTTAGTATAGAACCTCCCTACGCACTTTACTGTCTCAGTAAAAACTTTGTCATTTGCCTATTCAAGGCTTGGAGGCAAATTTATTTAAAAAATTCTGTTTCAGAAAAACCAAGCCATTGGCCTTTTCACCAATTTGAGACTCTTTTTCAATTCACTTGTTCAGTCTTAGAAGAAAATTTGCCATTGGCCTTTTTCACCAAATTGAGGCTATGTTTTTCAATTCACTTGTACAGTCTTTGAATTTTTTTGCAATTGGCCTATTCAAGTCTGTTAGTATAGAACCTCCCTACGCACTTTACTGTCTCAGTAAAAACTTTGTCATTTGCCTATTCAAGGCTTGGAGGCAAATTTATTTTAAAAAATTCTGTTTCAGAAAAACCAAGCCATTGGC
>JAINUG010001837.1:0-16673 GCA_029706075.1 Aldrovandia affinis | reverse complement strand
TGAATAGCTGCTACTTCATACTGTGCATTTCATGGGAAACACTAAAACATGCCCACAAAGTGAAAATCTGACCTACATTTCGATCAGAGAACATGCACAACCATTATCATGAAGAATAAGTTGGGAAATTTAATTTGAAGGCATTTCATACTCAAAGTATTTCATGGGAAATCACCCAAAACATAGTGTATATTCATTGAAAAGTGAAAATTGAATTCCACATTTCTGACTCAGAGATGATAAACATGTACAATTAGCTAATATGAAGAAATAAGTTGGAAAAATGAATTTGAGCATTTGATACTCAGTATTATGGAAATCACCCAAAATATAAGTGTATAGCCTGAATGAAATCTGGAATTTTACATTTCTGACTAGGAGATGATAAAAACATGCACAATTAGCTAATATGAAGAAGGTTGGAAAAAATGAATGGAAATTGTGTCATTCATAAACACCAAACATAAGTGTATAGTCTTTTGCTGAAAAGTGAAAATCTCGAATTTTGCGCTTCTGACTAGAGATGATCACGTACAATTAGCTAACATGAAGAAATGTTGGAAAATGGCCCTGAAGATTACTTGCTAATTAAAAGTATTTCATGGAAATCACTCAAAATACGTGTATACTCCACAAAAGGAAATCTGGAATTTTACATTTCTGACTTCAGGGAGATACGTACAATTAGTTAACAGAAGAGGGCTTTGTTGGAAAAAGAATTGAAGACATTTCATACTCAAAAGTATTTCATGGGAAACACTAAAAACATAAGTGTATATTCACGAAAGTGAAAATCATGAATTTCCTTACATTTCTACCAGAGATGATAAACATGTACACCAAGCACATGAAGAAGGTTGGAAAAATGACCCTGAAGGCATTTACACATGGGAAATCACTGTAACAGCAAGTATATTGCCATTTTCGGACTAGGAGCATGATAAAACATGTACAATTAGCTATATGAAGAATAGTTGGAAATGGCTTGAAGCCACATTTACAATTAAAAGTATTTCATAGTCACTCCAAAACATAGCGTATATCGAAAAGAGGCTCCGAATTACTTTATCAGGAAAGAGATAAACATGTACAATTAGCTAATATGAATAGTTGAAAAAATTTAGCTTCGAAGGCATTTCATACTGTGCATTCATGGAAATTACTCCAAAACATAAAAGCGCATAGCCTGATGAAAATCATGAATTTCCAGCATTTCTGACCAGTGATGATAAAACATGTACAATTAGCTAACATGAAGAAAAGGTTGAAAATGAATTTCCAAGACATTTACAATTCCCAAAGTATTACATGGGGGAAATCTCCAAACATAAGCAGTATAATTCATGAAAAAGGAAAATCTGAATTTTACATTTCTGACCAGGAGATGATAAACATACAAATTACACATGAAATAAGTTGGAAAAATGAATTTTACACATTTGTTACCTAAAGTATACCATGGGAAATCACTCCAAAATACAGTGTATAGCCTACGAAAGTGAAAATCTGGAATTTCCATATTTTCTGATTAGGAGATGTTAAAACATGTACAATTAGCTAATATGAAGAAAAAATGAATTTGAAGGCATTACAGTATTACGGAAATCACTCAAAACATGTGCGTACAGCCACACACTCAGATGAACATGCACAATTAGCTAATATGAAGAATAAGTTGGAAAAATGAATTTGAAGACATTTGCTACCAAAAGTATTTCATGGGAAATCACTCCAAAACATATGTATAGCCTGCTGAAAAGTGAAAAAATCATGAATTTTACATTTCGACTTCAGGAGATGATAAACATGCACAATTAGCTAATATGAAGAAATAGTTGGAAAAAATACCTGAAGGCATTTACAATTAAAAGTATTTCATGGGAAATCACCCAAAACATGCGTGCCTGCTGAAAAAGTGACCTGAATTTTATTTCGACCAGGGAGATGATAAACATACAATTAGCCAATATGAAGAAGAGGGCCATTGGAAAATGATGAAGGCATTTGCCACTGCAGCCATGGAACACCAAACATAAAAATAGTAGCTCCAGCCGAAAAGCAGTAAAATCTACATGACCAGGAGACATAAACATGCACAATTAGCCAATATGAAGAGTAATGTGCTTAGTTTGAAGGCAGCCTTACAATGCATTTCATGGAACACCAAAAACATTGCATAAATTCTGAAAAAGTGAAAACATGATTTACGAGCTGTGATTTCAGATGACTCGCCAATATGAAGAATAGTTGGAAAATGTTTGAAGGGCATTTACTACTGTGCATTTCGGAATACTCCAAAACAGGTAGCCCATTGAAAAGTGAAAATCATGAATTTTACATTTCGACCAGGAGATGATAAACATGCACAATTAGCTAATATGAAGAAGAAGTTGGAAAATGACTTGAAGGCATTTGCTACTCAAAAGTATTTCGCTGGAAATCACCAACATAAGGGCACAGCATTTTCTGACT
Source organism: Aldrovandia affinis (assembly GCA_029706075.1). Lineage (NCBI taxonomy): Eukaryota > Metazoa > Chordata > Actinopteri > Notacanthiformes > Halosauridae > Aldrovandia > Aldrovandia affinis. The sequence goes on along the minus strand of JAINUG010001837.1, from coordinate 14,201 downwards.
AGAGACATAAACATGCATAATTAGTTAATATGAAGAATAAGTTGGAAAAAATGGCTTGAAGACATTTATATTAAAAGTATTTCATGGGAAATCACTAAAACATAAAAGTGCAGGCCTGAGCTGAAAAGTGAAAAAGCACTCTCAGGAGATGAGATAAACATGTACAATTAGCTAATATGAAGAATAGTTGGTTCTGAAGGCATTTACAATTGAAAGAGCCATAAACACCAAAGTGCATCTATTGAAAGTGAAAATCATGAATTTGCTATTTTCGACTCAGAGATGATAAAACATACAATTAGCTAATATGAAGAAGCAAGTTGGAAAAATGAATAGAAGCATTACTTACACTTCATGGGAAATCACTCAAAATATACTATTGAAAAGCGAAAAATTCGGGAATTTTGTTATTTAATTGCAGATATGTTATACAATTAGCTAATATGAAGAATAAGTTGGAAAAATACTCTGAAGACATTTCACTTTCAGTATTTCTGAAACAACAAAACATATGTATAGCCTGAGCTGAAATCTGAATTTTACATTTCTGACTTCTCAGGAGATGATAAAACATGCACAATTAGTTAATATGAAGAAATAGTTGGAAAATGGTTTGAAGGCTATTTACAATTAAAAGTATATTTTCATAATCACCTAAAACATAAGTGTATAGTCTATTGAAAAGAAATTGTACTTAGATTGATTCAGACACAAACATGTACAATTAACTAATATGAAGAAGGCTGAAGACATTACAATTAAAGTATTTCATGGGAATCACTCAAAATATGCGTATATTACATTTCGACCAGGGAGATGATAAACATGTACAATTAAAGCACATGAAGAAGTTGGAAAAAGTCGGCTTGAAGACATTTACAATTGCATTATGGGAACACTAAACATAAGTGCAGTTCAGCTGAAAAAGTGAAATCATGAATTTTACATTTCGACCAGAAAGATGATAAAACATACAATTAGTTAATATGAAGAATAAGTTGAAAAAAGTATTTGACATTACTAATCGACATGGGAAATCAATGCGTATAGCCTGAGCCGAAAAATCTGGAATTTTGCTACTTTCGACTTCAGGAGATGATAAAACATGCACAATTAGCTAATATGAAGGCTAGTTGGAAAAATGAATTTGAAGACATTTGAGCAATTGCGTATTTCATAATCACCTGTAACATGTATAGCCCAGTAACCATGAATTTTAAGCCTCGACTTCAGAGAGCGATAAAACATACAATTAGCTAATATGAAGAATATTGAAAAAATGACTGGAAGGCATTACAATTAAAGTGATTGCAAATACTAAAACAGTGTATAGCTCATTGAAAAGCGGAAAATCTGAATTTTTATTTCTGACCAGGGAGATGATAAAACATACAATTAGCACATGAAGAAGAAGTTGAAAAATGACTTGAAGGCATTTACAATTAAAAGTACTTCATGGGAAATCACTCAAAACAGCAAGGAAAGTACTAGCCGAGCGAAAATCTGAATTATTTCACTCAGAGATGATAAACATGTACAATTAGCTAACAGAAGAAGAAGTTGGGAAATGGTTTCTGAAGGCATTTGCCTGTGATTTCATGGAAATCACTCAAAACATGAAACTGTATAGCCCACTGAAAGTGAAAATCACGAGTACATTTCTGACTTCTGCACGACTCAGCCAATAAATGAGCTGAAGGCATTTACAATTAAAAATATTCATGTAAATTAAACATAGCTTTGATGAAAGTGAAATCATGAATTTTACATTTACTCAGAGATACAATTAGCTAATATGAAGAATAGTTGAAAAAAATGAATTTGAAGGCATTTACAATTGTGCATTGAAATCACCAAACATAAAAGTGTATATTGGCTATTTCTGACTTCAGAAACATGCACAATTACAATATGAATAGTTGGAAAAATATGATTACGGGAAATCAATTAAAAACATGGCAGTTCGTTACTCCGAATTCTTGATATTTCTGACTTCAGAAAGACAACATACAATTAGTTAATATGAAGAAGAAGTTGGAGGTTTGAGTTTACAATAAAAGAGTTTTCATGGGAAATCACCAAAACATAAAGCGTATAGCTCATTGAAAAGTGAAAATCATAATTTACATTTCTTACCAGATATCATGTACAATTAGCTAATATGAAGAATAAGTTGGAAAATGAATTTGAAATATTATTTACTTACAATTTAAAGTATTTCATGGGAAATTAATTAAACAGGTGCGTATAGCCCAAAGCTGAAAGTGAAATCTGAATTTCATTTTCGACTTCAGGAGATGATAAACATGCACAATTAGCTAATATGAAGTTGGAAAAATGAATTCTGAAGGCACATACTAAAAGTATTTTCATGGGAAATCACTCAAAACATAAGCGTATAGTTCACGGGAAAAGCGAAAATTCGTGGCAGCATTTCTGACTTCAGGGAGACGATAAAACATGTACAATTAACTAATATGAAGCTAGTACAAGTTGAAATTACTTGAATATTACCTACCAAAGTATTTCATGGGAATCACCTAAACATATGATATTAGAGATGATTAAACATGCATACAATTAGCTAATATGAATAGGATAAGTTGAAAAAATGAATTCTGAAGACATTTGCTACTGAAAGTATAAATGGGAACAAAACATAAAGTAGATAAATTAGCTGAAAGTGAAAATTCGCTTGACTAGGAGATGATAAACATGCACAAATTAGCTATCATGAAGAATAAGTTGGAAAAATGATTGAAGGCATTTCACTGTGCATTACGAACACTAAAACATGGGCGTAGTCCATGAAAAATCTGAATTTACATTTCTGATCAGGGAGATGATAAACATGCACAATTAGCTAATATGAATAGGCCAGTTGGAAAAATGAATTGAAGGCATTTCATACTGTGCATTACGGGGAAATCACTCAAAACATAAAAGGGAGGTCGAAAGCGAAAATTCGGGAATTTTACATTTCTGACCAGAGATGATAAACATGATAATTACTAATATGAAGAATAGTTGAAAAATGACTGAAGGCAGCCATACTGTGCATTTCATGGGAAATCACCTAAAACATGGGCGTATAGCCTGCTGAAAAGTGAAAATCATGAATTTCCATATTTCGACTTCAGGATAAACATGCACAATTAGCTAACATGAAGAAGTTGGAAAAATGACTTGAGTTATATTTACAATTTGCTTGAAATCACCAAAACATAAGCGAAGTACCTTACTGAAATTTTGGCTCTTATTTTGATCAGGAGATGATAAAACATGGTACAATTAGTTAATATGAAGAAATAAGTTGGCGGACGAATTCTGAAGGCATTTACAATTAAAGTATTCATGGAAACACTAAAACATATGTATATTACATTTCTGACTTCAGGTATTATAGTAATACAGTACAATTAGCTAATATGAAGAAATAAGCTGATAAAATGACTGGAAGACATTTCCATAATAGTATTAATGAAATTATGCATCTGAATTTTTACATTTCTGGGATTTAGGAGATGATAAACATGATAATTACAATATGAAGAAATTAGTTGGAAAAATGACGAAGGTATTTCATACTGTGCATTTCATGGGATCACTCAAAACATAAAGTGTATAGCCTGCTGAAAATTCAGCCTTACATTTCCTGACCAGGAGATGATAAAACATGCACAATTAGCTAATATGGCAAATAGTTAAAAATTTTAAATTTGAAGACATTTACAATTAAAGTATTTCATGGGAAATACCCAAAACATAAGGTTTGTTTGAAAAGTGAAAATCATGAATTTTACATTTCTGACTAGAGACAAACATACAATTAGCTAATATGAAGAATAGTTGGAAAAAATGAACACATTTACAATTTGCTATTTCATGGAAATCACCTAAAAATATGGGTGTATGTCTACAAAAGTGAAAATCTGAATTTGAGCATTTCTGACTAGGGAGATGATAAACATGTACAATTAGCTATCATGAAGAAAGTTGGAAAAGAATTTGAAGACATTTGCTAATTAAAAGTATTTCATGGGAAATCACCAAACATAAGTGTATATCTGTGAAAACCATGAATTTTACATTCTGACTTCAGAGATAAAATATATAATAATATCATGAAGAAGGTTGGAAAAAAATGAATCAGCACATGGAAATCACCTTCAATAAATTACTGAAAAGGGAGTACCATGATTTTACATTTCTGACTTCTGTGTATTTCGACTCAATATGAAGGTTGGAAAAAAATGACTGAAGGCATTTACATGGATTTCATGGGAATCAGCCTAAAACATATGCGTGAGCAAATTACTGAAAAGCGAAAATTCGGGAATTTTATATTTATACAATATGAAGAAATAGTTAAAAATGAATGGAAGGCATTTCATACTGTGGGAAATCACCTGGCAGTATAGCTCATTGAAAAAGTGAAAATCATGAATTTACATTTCTGACTTCAGGGAGATGATAAAACATGGGGCTAATATGAAGAATAGTTGGAAAAATGCATTTGAAGATTACTATAATTTCAAAGTATTTCATGGGAAATCACTCAAAACATAAGCGTATAGCCTTACCGAAAGTCTGGAATTTTACATTTCTGACTTCAGAGATGATACTGCGACAATTAGCTAATATGAAGAATAGTTGGTAAAATGAATTCTTGAAGACATTTACAATTAAAGTATTTCATGGAAATCACCCAACATAAGTGAGAGGCCCAGCTGAAAGGAACCATGAATTTTACATTTCGACTAGGAGATGATAAAACATGCACAATTAGCTAATATGAAGAAATAAGTTGAAAAAATGAATTTGAAGACATTTCATACTGTGCATTCATGGGAAATCACCTGCGCACATAATTGCAGAATTACTGAAATCACGATTTTTACATGCATCACTTACAATATTGGAAAATGAAGGCATTTCATACTGTGCATTTCATGGAAATCACTCCAAAACATAATTGTAGAACACTGAAAAGGGAAAATCATGATTTTTACATTTCGACTTCAGATTACCTCAGCTAATATATAGGTTGAAAAGGACGAAGGCATTTACAATTAAAAGTATTTCATGGGAAATCACCTGCAAGTGCATTGAAAAGTGAAAATCATGAATTTTACATTTCTGACAGGGAGATGATAAACATGTACAATAGCTAATGAAGAAGAAGTTGGAAAAATGAACTTGAAGGCATTTGCTAATTAAAAGTATTTCATGGGAAACACCAAAACATAAGTATTCCATTGAAAAGTGAAAATCATGAATTTCCATTTCTCTGACGCCAGGGATGATAAAACATGCACAATTAGCTAATATGAAGAAGAAGTTGGAAAAATGAGCTCTGAAGACATTTACAATTAAAAGTATTCATGGGAAACACTAGTGTATACTAAGGAAACCATGAATTTTACATTTCTGATCAGGAGATAACATGTACAATTAGCTAATATGAAGAAATAAAGTTGAAAAAATGAATTTGAAGATTTCCACAATTGTACCATGGAAATCACTAAAACATATTCAGAGAAGTTCACTGAAAGGAAAATCATGACTTCATATTTTGATTTCTGTATTTCCGACTTAGCTAATATGAAGAATAGTTGTCGAATTCTGAAGGCATTTACAATTAAAGTATTTCATGGGAAACAATTAAAATATAAGTGTATAGTCTATTGAAAAGGAAATCTGGAATTTTACATTTCGACCAGGAGACATAAACATGCACAATTAGCTAATATAAGATGCTGGAAAATGTTCTGAAGACATCTACACCGTATTTCATGGGAAATCACTCCAACATAAGCGTATATTCGTCATCCTTTCAAATGTTCCTCTTGATGCACCCCGAAATAACTGCCTTTTTAAAAACACAATTTCTCAATGTAATAGCATGTTAAAGCCTGGTGTAGAAAGCAGTGGAAATGAATCATATATTTTCTTAAAATTACTTTCGCAGAAGAATATTCACGCTGCAGAGATGCAGAACAGTGAAATCATGCAATAACAAAAGCAAGAAGGGCACAGTTACGGCGAACAATATTTTAGTAAACCCCTTCACACTTCTCTGCATGTAGGTTTCTACAGGCACAGGCGATAGCACAGCATATTTGGTTTAAGTTTTGAATAGCACAGCAGCAAGCTGCATGAAATGCAGCCATACATACAAATAGATAGCTTCAGGCCACACACACACATATATATACACATTACTCTCTCTTCACACACAAACACACACACACTTCGCCACACATCACTTCACATATACGCTTCATTTTTCATGGGATTCTATTGAGTGAATAACGTAAAATTTATCTGGCAAACCATACTCTTCACACCCGACATCAATATCATAGCAAGCCTCCAGTTCAATAAAACACGTGTGGAATTACCCAAAACATAAAGTGTATACTCCACGAAAAATCTGTGTACCTTTACATTTCTGACTCAGGGAGATGATAACATGCACACCAATATCATGAAGAATAGCTGGCACACTTGAAGACATTTCCTCAGCATGGGAAATCACCCAAAACATGCAGCAAGCAGTCATATTTCGACTTCAGGAAGATGATAAAACATACAATTAGTTAATATGAAGAATAGTTGGAAAAAAATGAATTTGAATATTTGTTAATTAAAAAGTATTTACGGAAATCACTCCAAAAGGAGAATTGAGCCGAAAGTGAAAATCATGATTTCTTTACATTTCGATTTCAGAGCCGACTTACACATGAAGAAATAAGTTGGAAAATGACTTGAAGCTGCTATTTTACATGGGAAATCACCTAAAACATAGTGTATAGCCTGTTGAAAGTGAAAATCATGGCATTTCTGACTAGGGAGATGATAAACATGTACAACCAGTTGGCCATGAAGAAGGCTGACTTGAAGACATTTCTGTTATTTTCATGGGAACACTAAAACATAAAAGTATATTCATTGAAAAGGAAATGAATTTTACATTTCTGACTCTCAGGGAGATGATAAACATGTACAATTAGCTATCATGAAGAAATAGTTGAAAATGAATTTGAAGACATTTTACACTAAAAAGTACTTCATGGAAATCACTCAAAACATGGGTGTATAGTCTCAGCACATGTTTTATCATCTCCCTGAGTCAGAAATGTAATATACACTTATGTTTTGGGTGATTTCCCATGAAATACTTTTAATTGTAAATGTCTTCAAATTCATTTTTTCCAACTTATTTCTTCATATTAGCTAATTGTACATGTTTTATCATCTCCCTGAGTCAGAAATGTAAAATTCATGATTTTTCACTTTTCAGTAAGGCTATACACTTATGTTTTGGGTGATTTCCCATGAAATACTTTTAATTGTAAATGTCTTCAAATTCATTTTTTCCAACTTATTTCTTCATATTAGCTAATTGTACATGTTTTATCATCTCCTGAGTCAGAAATGTAAAATTCAGATTTTTCACTTTTCAGTAAGGCTATACACTTATGTTTTGGGTGATTTCCCATGAAATACTTTTAATTGTAAATGCCTTCAAATTCATTTTTTCCAACTTATTTCTTCAATATTAGCTGTTTTATCATCTCCCTGAGTCAGAAATGTAAAAATCATGATTTTTCACTTTTCAGTAAGGCTATACACTTATGTTTTGGGTGATTTCCCATGAAATACTTTTAATTGTAAATGTCTTCAAATTCATTTTTTCCAACTTATTTCTTCATATTAGCTAATTGTACATGTTTTATCATCTCCTGAGTCAGAAATGTAAAATTCAGATTTTTCACTTTTCAGTAAGGCTATAGACTTATGTTTTGGGTGATTTCCCATGAAATACTTTTAATTGTAAATGTCTTCAAATTCATTTTTTCCAACTTATTTCTTCATATTAGCTAATTGTACATGTTTTATCATCTCCCTGAGTCAGAAATGTAAAATTCCAGATTTTTCACTTTTCAGTAAGGCTATACACTTATGTTTTGGGTGATTTCACACACACAGTGTTTTTCTGCCTTATTGGAACTCGGAAGCACTTTTGTATGATGTCCAGGTGTGGGGGTGTAAGGACTCGAGTCAGAGATGGGGTACAGCATTTTTATTCCTCCCTAAGGCTATACGTAGGATCCCATGAAGAAAATGAGAGCGTATGTGTGTGTGTGAGAGAGAGAGTGAGTGTGTGTGTGAGTGTTTCTGTGTGTAATGTGTGTGTGTGTGTGAGTGAGAAATGTATGTGAGTTTGTGTGTGTGTATGTGTATAGAACACATTTCATTAGTACAGCACTGCAATGTAATCAAAGAGCTTAAACCAAACTCTTGTCCACCTGTCACCTGTGTACCTGTAGAAACCTATGCAAGAGGGGGTGTAAAAGGGGTTTACTAAAATATTTGTTTAATAAACTCGTTTTGGCAACCAACCCTTCTTGCTTTTTTTTGTTGTACATGATTTCACATTCTGCATCTCTGCTAATTGTACGTGGATATTCTTCTGCAGAAAAGTGTTTTAAGAGAGAATATGGTTCATTTCCACTGCTCACACACCAGATGCAACATGCCTATTACAGTGAGAAATTGTGTTTTAAAAAAGGCAGTTATTTCAAGGGTGCATCCAAAATGGAACATTTGGAAAGGATGACAGGTAAGGCTATACACTTATGTTTTGGGTGATTTCCCATGAAATACTTTTAATTGTAAATGTCTTCAAATTCATTTTTTCCAACTTATTTCTTCATATTAGCTAATTGTACATGTTTTATCATCTCCTGAGTCAGAAATGTAAAATTCAGATTTTTCACTTTTCAGTAAGGCTATACACTTATGTTTTGGGTGATTTCCCATGAAATACTTTTAATTGTAAATGCCTTCAAATTCATTTTTTCCAACTTATTTCTTCATATTAGCTAATTTCCCATGTACAGTACATTTTTTCTTATTTCTTCATATTAGCTGAGTCAGAAATGTAAAAATCATGATTTTTCACTTTTCAGTAAGGCTATACACTTATGTTTTGGGTTTTCCCATGATTTCCCATGAAATACTTTTAATTGTAAATGTCTTCAAATTCATTTTTTCCAACTTATTTCTTCATATTAGCTAATTGTACATGTTTTATCATCTCCTGAGTCAGAAATGTAAAATTCATGATTTTTCACTTTTCAGTAAGGCTATACACTTATGTTTTGGGTGATTTCCCATGAAATACTTTTAATTGTAAATGTCTTCAAATTCATTTTTTCCAACTTATTTCTTCATATTAGCTAATTGTACATGTTTTATCATCTCCCTGAGTCAGAAATGTAAAATTCATGATTTTTCACTTTTCAGTAAGGCTATACACTTATGTTTTGGGTGATTTCCCATGAAATACTTTTAATTGTAAATGTCTTCTTCATTTTTTTCCAACTTATTTCTTCATATTAGCTAATTGTACATGTTTTATCATCTCCTGAGTCAGAAATGTAAAATTCATGATTTTTCACTTTTCAGTAAGGCTATACACTTATGTTTTGGGTGATTTCCCATGAAATACTTTTAATTGTAAATGCCTTCAAATTCATTTTTTCCAACTTATTTCTTCATATTAGCTAATTGTACATGTTTTATCATCTCCCTGAGTCAGAAATGTAAAATCATGATTTTTCACTTTTCAGTAAGGCTATACACTTATGTTTTGGGTGATTTCCCATGAAATACTTTTAATTGTAAATGCCTTCAAATTCATTTTTTCCAACTTATTTCTTCATATTAGCTAATTGTACATGTTTTATCATCTCCCTGAGTCAGAAATGTAAAATTCAGATTTTTCACTTTTCAGTAAGGCTATACACTTATGTTTTGGGTGATTTCCCATGAAATACTTTTAATTGTAAATGTCTTCAAATTCATTTTTTCCAACTTATTTCTTCATATTAGCTAATTGTACATGTTTTATCATCTCCCTGAGTCAGAAATGTAAAATTCATGATTTTTCACTTTTCAGTAAGGCTATACACTTATGTTTTGGGTGATTTCCCATGAAATACTTTTAATTGTAAATGTCTTCAAATTCATTTTTTCCAACTTATTTCTTCATATTAGCTAATTGTACATGTTTTATCATCTCCTGAGTCAGAAATGTAAAATTCCAGATTTTTCACTTTTCAGTAAGGCTATACACTTATGTTTTGGGTGATTTCCCATGAAATACTTTTAATTGTAAATGTCTTCAAATTCATTTTTTCCAACTTATTTCTTCATATTAGCTAATTGTACATGTTTTATCATCTCCCTGAGTCAGAAATGTAAAATTCATGATTTTTCACTTTTCAGTAAGGCTATACACTTATGTTTTGGGTGATTTCCCATGAAATACTTTTAATTGTAAATGTCTTCAAATTCATTTTTTCCAACTTATTTCTTCATATTAGCTAATTGTACATGTTTTATCATCTCCCTGAGTCAGAAATGTAAAATTCCAGATTTTTCACTTTTCAGTAAGGCTATACACTTATGTTTTGGGTGATTTCCCATGAAATACTTTTAATTGTAAATGCCTTCAAATTCATTTTTTCCAACTTATTTCTTCATATTAGCTGAGTCAGTAGAGTCAGAAATGTAAAAATCATGATTTTTCACTTTTCAGTAAGGCTATACACTTATGTTTTGGGTGATTTCCCATGAAATACTTTTAATTGTAAATGTCTTCAAATTCATTTTTTCCAACTTATTTCTTCATATTAGCTAATTGTACATGTTTTATCATCTCCTGAGTCAGAAATGTAAAATTCATGATTTTTCACTTTTCAGTAAGGCTATACACTTATGTTTTGGGTGATTTCCCATGAAATACTTTTAATTGTAAATGTCTTCAAATTCATTTTTTCCAACTTATTTCTTCATATTAGCTAATTGTACATGTTTTATCATCTCCCTGAGTCAGAAATGTAAAATTCCAGATTTTTCACTTTTCAGTAAGGCTATACACTTATGTTTTGGGTGATTTCCCATGAAATACTTTTAATTGTAAATGTCTTCAAATTCATTTTTTCCAACTTATTTCTTCATATTAGCTAATTGTACATGTTTTATCATCTCCCTGAGTCAGAAATGTAAAATTCATGATTTTTCACTTTTCAGTAAGGCTATACACTTATGTTTTGGGTGATTTCCCATGAAATACTTTTAATTGTAAATGTCTTCAAATTCATTTTTTCCAACTTATTTCTTCATATTAGCTAATTGTACATGTTTTATCATCTCCCTGAGTCAGAAATGTAAAATTCCAGATTTTTCACTTTTCAGTAAGGCTATACACTTATGTTTTGGGTGATTTCCCATGAAATACTTTTAATTGTAAATGCCTTCAAATTCATTTTTTCCAACTTATTTCTTCATATTAGCTAATTGTACATGTTTTATCATCTCCCTGAGTCAGAAATGTAAAATTCCAGATTTTTCACTTTTCAGTAAGGCTATACACTTATGTTTTGGGTGATTTCCCATGAAATACTTTTAATTGTAAATGTCTTCAAATTCATTTTTTCCAACTTATTTCTTCATATTAGCTAATTGTACATGTTTTATCATCTCCTGAGTCAGAAATGTAAAATTCAGATTTTTCACTTTTCAGTAAGGCTATACACTTATGTTTTGGGTGATTTCCCATGAAATACTTTTAATTGTAAATGCCTTCAAATTCATTTTTTCCAACTTATTTCTTCATATTAGCTAATTGTACATGTTTTATCATCTCCCTGAGTCAGAAATGTAAAATTCATGATTTTTCACTTTTCAGTAAGGCTATACACTTATGTTTTGGGTGATTTCCCATGAAATACTTTTAATTGTAAATGTCTTCAAATTCATTTTTTCCAACTTATTTCTTCATATTAGCTAATTGTACATGTTTTATCATCTCCTGAGTCAGAAATGTAAAATTCCAGATTTTTCACTTTTCAGTAAGGCTATACACTTATGTTTTGGGTGATTTCCCATGAAATACTTTTAATTGTAAATGTCTTCAAATTCATTTTTTCCAACTTATTTCTTCATATTAGCTAATTGTACATGTTTTATCATCTCCTGAGTCAGAAATGTAAAATTCATGATTTTTCACTTTTCAGTAAGGCTATACACTTATGTTTTGGGTGATTTCCCATGAAATACTTTTAATTGTAAATGTCTTCAAATTCATTTTTCCAACTTATTTCTTCATATTAGCTAATTGTACATGTTTTATCATCTCCCTGAGTCAGAAATGTAAAATTCATGATTTTTCACTTTTCAGTAAGGCTATACACTTATGTTTTGGGTGATTTCCCATGAAATACTTTTAATTGTAAATGCCTTCAAATTCATTTTTTCCAACTTATTTCTTCATATTAGCTAATTGTACATGTTTTATCATCTCCTGAGTCAGAAATGTAAAATTCATGATTTTTCACTTTTCAGTAAGGCTATACACTTATGTTTTGGGTGATTTCCCATGAAATACTTTTAATTGTAAATGTCTTCAAATTCATTTTTTCCAACTTATTTCTTCATATTAGCTAATTGTACATGTTTTATCATCTCCTGAGTCAGAAATGTAAAATTCATGATTTTTCACTTTTCAGTAAGGCTATACACTTATGTTTTGGGTGATTTCCCATGAAATACTTTTAATTGTAAATGTCTTCAAATTCATTTTTTCCAACTTATTTCTTCATATTAGCTAATTGTACATGTTTTATCATCTCCCTGAGTCAGAAATGTAAAATTCCAGATTTTTCACTTTTCAGTAAGGCTATACACTTATGTTTTGGGTGATTTCCCATGAAATACTTTTAATTGTAAATGTCTTCAAATTCATTTTTTCAACTTATTTCTTCATATTAGCTAATTGTACATGTTTTATCATCTCCCTGAGTCAGAAATGTAAAATTCAGATTTTTCACTTTTCAGTAAGGCTATACACTTATGTTTTGGGTGATTTCCCATGAAATACTTTTAATTGTAAATGCCTTCAAATTCATTTTTTCTTCCAACTTATTTCTTCATATTAGCTGAGTCAGTTTTTCAGAGTCAGAAATGTAAAAATCATGATTTTTCACTTTTCAGTAAGGCTATACACTTATGTTTTGGGTGATTTCCCATGAAATACTTTTAATTGTAAATGTCTTCAAATTCATTTTTTCCAACTTATTTCTTCATATTAGCTAATTGTACATGTTTTATCATCTCCCTGAGTCAGAAATGTAATATACACTTATGTTTTGGGTGATTTCCCATGAAATACTTTTAATTGTAAATGTCTTCAAATTCATTTTTTCCAACTTATTTCTTCATATTAGCTAATTGTACATGTTTTATCATCTCCTGAGTCAGAAATGTAAAATTCATGATTTTTCACTTTTCAGTAAGGCTATACACTTATGTTTTGGGTGATTTCCCATGAAATACTTTTAATTGTAAATGTCTTCAAATTCATTTTTTCCAACTTATTTCTTCATATTAGCTAATTGTACATGTTTTATCATCTCCCTGAGTCAGAAATGTAAAATTCAGATTTTTCACTTTTCAGTAAGGCTATACACTTATGTTTTGGGTGATTTCCCATGAAATACTTTTTTTAATTGTAAATGTCTTCAAATTCATTTTTTCCAACTTATTTCTTCATATTAGCTAATTGTACATGTTTTATCATCTCCCTGAGTCAGAAATGTAAAATTCCAGATTTTTCACTTTTCAGTAAGGCTATACACACTTATGTTTTGGGTGATTTCCCATGAAATACTTTTAATTGTAAATGCCTTCAAATTCATTTTTTCCAACTTATTTCTTCATATTAGCTAATTGTACATGTTTTATCATCTCCCTGAGTCAGAAATGTAAAATTCATGATTTTTCACTTTTCAGTAAGGCTATACACTTATGTTTTGGGTGATTTCCCATGAAATACTTTTAATTGTAAATGTCTTCAAATTCATTTTTTCCAACTTATTTCTTCATATTAGCTAATTGTACATGTTTTATCATCTCCTGAGTCAGAAATGTAAAATTCAGATTTTTCACTTTTCAGTAAGGCTATACACTTATGTTTTGGGTGATTTCCCATGAAATACTTTTAATTGTAAATGCCTTCAAATTCATTTTTTCCAACTTATTTCTTCATATTAGCTAATTGTACATGTTTTATCATCTCCCTGAGTCAGAAATGTAAAATTCAGATTTTTCACTTTTCAGTAAGGCTA
>JAINUG010001836.1:0-16700 GCA_029706075.1 Aldrovandia affinis | reverse complement strand
AAAATAATGTACCAGGATGCCTGCTGAGGCAGAGAGGAGCGTGGCTTTATACAGCCTCGGTGCCCCTGATACTTACGGTGCAGACACCATAACAGCAGGCTGCTTCCTGTCCGTATTCCTGCGTGTGTGGGTGTGTGTAGCGCAGGCCAGAAAACAACAGCCAACTCCACAACAAAAACAGCATCAGAGGTGTCAAACTCAGATTAGTATTGGTCCAGTTCTGCTGAAACAGCAGCTACATTTACAGCATACAGAATCAATCAATCAATCTTTATTTTTGTATAGCGCCATTTACAAATAGGTTGTCACACAAAGCTTCATAATTGGCATTTTCCAGAGGGAATCAAAACCAGAAAACTATTGGAGCCAATGTGGGAGACTGGAAAATTATTCCCTGACCCCTTAAAAGGCGGTCGAGATGAACTCCTGGAAAATGGTGGGATACAGAGAAAAACAAAACAAATAGTCCTTGAGGCTCATGAGGCTTAACAGACCACCGGAAGGGCATTCTAAGTGTAGGGGTGGGGTGGACCTCATCCCTCCAGATACCAGGGCAGGGCGAGGGATGGAACCAGCAGCTAGGGTCCGGGCCAGCGGCATCCGGCTAACACATAGCAGGGGTGGGGCTTGACTCTGGGGCAGGTGAGCTCCGGGCAGGTGCCACGAAGCCGGGGAGAAAAGAGGAAAGGTGCAATTATGACTATGATAAATATCACACCGGATCAGGGGAAAGAGTAGAGTGATAACACTTTTGCACCAGCAGAAGTAATCTAGGGCAGCATAACTAATTAGGTGAGTGGCACAGGGAGCACGCAGCCATGAGGGCACTCAGAGACCATCCCACCACATCATCAGCAGTCCTGATAGGGGCGGATCATCACTTATGATTGGTGACAGTAAGGATAGCTCATTGCACCAGAAGGCTCTATTGCTACGCCCCCTCCACATCTGCACCTAATGACTATAAGAGAGACTAAAGAGATGTGTTTTTAACCTAGACTTGAAAATTGAGACCGTGTCTGACTCCTTGACAGAGACGGGTACACTGTTCCACAGTAAAGGAGCTCTATAGGAGAAAGCTCTGCCACCTGCTGTATTTTTTTATATTCTAAGGACTACCAAGTTGCCTGCATCTTGTGAACGAATCGAACGTGGGGGATTGTAGGGATGAAGTAGATCAGTCAAATAAGAGGGTGCAAGTCCATGCAACACCTTATAGTCTACACGATAGTTTATAGAAAGCCAGTGAAGTGACGCTAACACAGGACTAATGTGCTCATACTTCTTTGTTCTAGTCAGGATCCTTGCAGCAGCATTCTGTACGAGTTGTAGGCTCCTGAGTGAGGTATTGGAACAGCCAGACAGTAATGCATTGCAATAATCTAATCTAGATGTAACAAAGGCATGTACCAATTTTTCTGCATCTATTAATGACAGGAAGCCCCTAATTTTGGCAATATTCCTCAAGTGAAATAAAGCTACTCTGGAATCTACACACTGGCTAATATGTGAAGACTATTGCCATGCCAACCTTTCAATTTGCACTGCTATGTTGCTGTGTTTTGGAATATGATATTTAACTTGACTTTGGTATGTGCTAATGCTCACCCTGCTCACTGAGGGAATACACATCTGCTCTTAAGGTGCACTGTTCATTTCTTGACAAGTGAATATTCATTGTGTCTGACCAACAAAAAAGTTCCCCTGTTGCAGTTTGACGAATAGGCTCCAGAGAGACACTCTGTGGTTTTCTGCCCTGTGCTACTCACACCCACACGTACACACACAGGGGAGGAAGGGAGATATTCTTCATCTCAAAACAATGGCTCTAGTAGCTTTCAATGATTGAAAAAAATTACTGAGGTAAGGTTTTTTCATTATGTTGTGATTAATATGTTTTATTTGCCTTTGAAGACAAAAAACCTGGAAAAAAATGTAACATTCCACCCTCCCCCCTCCCCCTTCTTCCTCCCTTAGCTACTAAGGGTGCAGTGTGATTAATCCTGACTGTTCTTCTGCAAGAGACTGAAAACCCACCTCTTCAGACTCCATTATCACTAAATGTCATCACCACGGCTTTCATGTTCAATACTGCATCTTTGTTGATGTCTGTCCCCCCCCATAAAATTTCAGTCCCTCTGGACCAAGTGTGCAGCACAATGAGGCTCCCTGTCCACTCAGACATCCAGCCTGAGAGATACGGCCCAGGACACAGTGACCTGAATCACCAATCATCTTTATTCACTGGCAAACATTTCATTTCACACAGCTAAGGGTTACATTCTGATTGATCTCAGGTGTCTAAACATGATTTTAAATATAAAGAGAGGAA
Source organism: Aldrovandia affinis (assembly GCA_029706075.1). Lineage (NCBI taxonomy): Eukaryota > Metazoa > Chordata > Actinopteri > Notacanthiformes > Halosauridae > Aldrovandia > Aldrovandia affinis. The sequence goes on along the minus strand of JAINUG010001836.1, from coordinate 14,368 downwards.
GTTATGAGGTTTTTACCATGGGTTAAATCTGTGTAAACATTAGAGGCCATTTACAAGACAAAGACATTCAAACTTTTACTCTATAAACTTTCAGGTTGATTGAACAATTATATATACAACTTTAATTAGCACTGAAATAATGTTTTTCTTTAGTCAGAGTATGGCAGTGAAGTTTGACAGAATGTATTCACACCTTTCTGACTGCACGAGCAGGACAGGAAATAAAGTCACCGTTGGGCCACATATGAACTGTCATGTTTTTTTCACATCTTATTAAAAGACGTTGGTGAAGTTGAAACCTCACACAGAATCATGCAGGCTGAAAGAGTGGTGTCTTTGATATGTAAGTATTGCAGAATTAGTCTCTTACAGTTATAAGGATCTTCAGCAGATGGCTGTCTCAGTGTTGAAGTCTTCCTTTGATTGAGTCTATAATAATGTACCTGCTACAGCATGCTGAGGCAACACTTACTTTGCTGTGGCCCTCTTTGCACTGTAATGCTCAAAAGGCTTCAGGTCTGTGTGCTTTTAAATCACCCGCTTAAGGGAAAAAAGAAAACTATGAGGGCAAGCTTGAGTTGAGAAATATGCTTTGCTTCAGTAGCCAAAGTATCTTTAACACGATGAATGTGGGAGAATATAAGAGGAGCGCTTGTGTGTTTGAGTTTTTAAAACCATTTCTCTGACCTATAAGTTTCAAAGAATGGAGTTTCAAAAGTTATAAATGTGAGCCATGGTTATTTTTCAAAATGCTATCTTTGTAAGTCAGTTTCATCATTAGGTTTTTACAGTTCATTGCTGTTCAGACACATTTTACATGTGAAGGAAACAAAAACAGAAGGAGAAAGGGGAGGGAGAGAAAATAATAATAAAGGATAAACATTATGAGGAAGAACAACAGAAATCAACAACAAAAACCGGTTACCAAGAGGTAGTAGATTTCATACAGGTGGTATTTCATTCACATTTGATCTCTAGAAACATGTTTTAATACATCAGTGTCAAGGGGTATAACATTTGAATTCATTATTTTATCCCATTTCTTGGCAAAAGGTTCTTCTTTATTCCTCATTCTATATGTTAGTCTTCTTCCAGTCACACATTTTTGGGGCTCTTGGTTTCAACCAATTTCTTGTCATTTTTTTGTAAGTGCTGTAATTCTTACATTTTTAAAAATATATTTGTCTTCTTCTGACATGTTCTTTGGATATTTTCCTAAAACGAGATGTTCAGCTATTAAAATTAAAGGCCTCTTGAAAAATATTTCCATACCTTCACAGATTTCGGACCAGAACGTGTTTAAGAGATTACAGTAGTAGAAAATATGTGTATAGTGAGCTACTGTTTCCCCACATTCTCTCCATCACCTTCAACTAATCGCATTATTATCTTTGTATTCTATTACTGGTGTTTTAAAAAATCAGTCCATAGAGCTTGTTGTCCTAAATACATTGTTAAAGCAACATTGCCATTTGTCTTCTGTGATACTTATTCTTAATTCTTCTTCCCATCTGGTTTTTGTCATGTTGTGTTCTTCATCATTATCATTCTGCAGTATTTTGGTCATTTTACATTTTTAGGCATTTAGCAGACGCTCTTATCCAGAGCGACTTATACAGTTAACATTTATTTTACATAAAATATCCAGCTGTATAAATGGATTGTTACTGAAGCAATTCAGATTAAGTACCTTGCTCAAGGGTACAACAGCAGTGCCCCACCTGGGAATTGAACCTGCATCCTCTAAGTTACAAACCCAGTTCCCTAACCATTACGCTACACTGCCAGCCCGACAGGTTACTTTAGAGTCTCTGTATGATTTCATTATATACAACAAAAGGGGATGGATATCCCGTGATGTTTTAATCTTTAATACATTTTTCCTTAAGAAACTTTGTATTTGAAAATAATCAAAAAAATTAATTTGGGGAATGGCATATTTCTAGTCTAGATAACTCCTGATCAATCAGGATGCCACTAAAACACAATAGGGAGCAAGGGGCGTTAACCCGCGAGAATCGCTACAGAAAATAAATAAAACAAAACTCCCAGCGTATGACGAAATAATAACTACCCACAAAAAGGGCGAATAAACGCGGTCCGCGAACGGTACCGAACGATAGTAAAACAAAACAGAAAAATCGAGCGTGTAGCCCAACGCCACACGACTTAGTAACTAGGACGACTCCAAGGAACCGGGCAGCTTACCGAAATAAGTGTAGAGCTGCCGGCAAAATAAAAGGACCGCTACGGGGAACAGAGACTGATAGTCTACCTCCTAAAAAGATGATCTCGGAGTGCTACGTGTTTAGCTCCCATAACCGATCACATCAAACAGGAGGAGAAAACCAGCCAACGACCCACGCAGAGGAAAAAAAAAAAATAAAATAATTTGAGTCGCAACACAAACAAAAAAACAAAGCTGGAATAGAACCCAGACGCCTAAAACGCAGTTTAGGAAAACGAACAGCGAAAATAAGTGCCCTGGGTCTGCCGGTAAGTAACCCCGAACACAGACCAAACAAAACAAGAAAAGCTAGACTTCCGTAGAAGTGGCGAGAAAGCTAAAGTGAAAATACTTTTCTAAATACTTTCTTCTTAGGACTGACACCGTACCGGCTTCAACGCCACATGAATAGACACTGAAGCACGGAGTAGTGACAGCAGCGAACTGAAGTAGGCAGTGAACACCTGAAAACAATCCGCTGAGTAGGTGTGGAGATGAGCAGGCACGTACTCACGAGGATAGGAAAGGAGTACGCCCACACAGGGCTAAACAGGCACTCAAACCATGACACAAGACTTATTTTCAAGTTATTCAAGCCGATTGTCGGCTTCTTTTCCAATGATTTAAAAAGCTCAACGGGGACGACTTCTCGTTCTTCGCCCTCCGCCATTCTCTCTTCCACTTCTTCTGTCCTTTTATTCATCTTCTTCATCTCCTGTTTGAGCTCTTTCTGTTCCTCCTTTAGCTGAGTTAAATCTTGCTTTCTTTCGGCCCTGAATGCTTCAAAGTCTTCTCTGAAATATTTCAGCTGTTTGGCGATTTCACCCATAATCTCCCTTATGCGAGCTTCCTCTATTGTGTTTGTTACTAGTTGCGGCTTTCCTCTCTTCATTTTAGGTTTTTCTGTTTGTTCTGCAACTGCACCTGGAAGTAACAGCATTCCTTGTTTAAAATGAGCTAAGGTGTAATACATCAATTTAGGCAAAATATTTAATTTCTTAGTTTATTCCGACTTTTAGAGGGGTGTGTGAATCGAGAATTGCGCTATGGTGCCATCATGCCTGTGCACCACCACCGGACGTCCAAAATACTATTTTAGAGCTCAAAATTATGTATGAAACAACATTTGAGTGACTTGTAACTGCAAATAGAAATTCATATGACTCTAAAATATGCACATTTTGGAATATGGAACAGCTAGGCTGTTGTTCAAGTGAAACACTTAATGTTCTTTAAACTTCATTTGACTTAAAACTGAGTGATTTATGCATTTTACAGAAGCATGCCATTGAAATTTGACTGAATGTGTGAGAGAATGAGTGAGTGAACGGGTGCGTGAGTGAGTGGATGTGAGTGAGTGAGTGAGTGAGTGAGTGAGTGATTGAACGGGTGCGTGAGTGAATGAGTGAGTGAGTGAGTGAGTGAACGGGTGAGTGAGTGATGTGAGTGAGTGATTGAATGAGTGGGTGGGTGCGTGAGTGATGTGAGTGAGTGAGTGCGTGGTGAGTGGGTGCATGAGTGAGTGGGTGTGAGTGAGTGAGTGGATGTGTGAGTGAGTGAGTGCGTGAATGAGTGGGTAAGTGGGTGCGTGAGTGAGTGAGTGAGTGATTGCGTGAGTGAGTGAGTGCATCAGTAAGTGGGTGTGTGAGTGACTGGTTTTCCTGAATTTGCCCAGCATCACACATACTGCAGAGAGATACAGTATGGGGATGTAGAAGGCCTTCATTTGATAGAAAATCCTGTTTTCAGCGTAGTTTTCATTTGACCTAAATGTATTTAATCGATCATTGTATTCATGATGAAACTGATGTCTGTGTTTCAGTGCTGAGTCTAATGACCAGAATTGTACAGTCTAAACCAGGTGAGTGTTTACAGATGTTCAGACAACACCCTGGTTCTCTTAACTTAGATAATTTACCAGAAGCTAACCACATTTACACATCAGAGATATTTCATTGCGATTTACAATTAAAAACAGAACAATTTGTCACTATTTACAGTAAGAGTATAGAGCAGCATTGTGAGGTGTTGAATGGAGCACTGTGACTGCATATGTGAGCAGTAATGTCTCTGTGTCTGTGAGACTCGGGCACATTGTACAGTGGGGGGGGCATGATAAACTTGGCATGATCATTAACATATATAAGAACATAAGAATGCACATAATATTAAAAATAACATATGCCATTTAGCAGACGCTTTTATCTAAAGCGACTTACAGTAGTGAATGCATATATTTTTCAGTATATGGAATCTGAATGGTCCACAATACTGTAAATGTGGTCTGATAAAGGCATTATATAAGATCAATATAACCTCCTTTGATTTATACTCAATACATTTTCCTTTATATCCCAGCATCCTATTGGCCTTCGTTTACTGCTACAGGACAATGCTTAGACCCTGATGGACTTTGATCAACTGCTCCCACATCTATTCCAAATTGAACATATTCAAATTTTCTCCTTAAAATATAAAATAATCCTGTCTTAAATTGTTATTTTGCACATGCAGAACTTAAAATGCACTTACATTGAATTTCATCTGCCAGGTTTCCTGCTCACTTCTGGACTTTGTGTAAATCATCTTGGATAATCTTCATAGATTCCAAACTGTTTGCTAAACGCTTGCTTTTTTTTTAAACTAATGGCCCTATCAAGATCATTTATGTCCATAAGGAAAAGCAGATGTACATGTTCTGACACAGTGGATGTGTTGTTTGTACAGGGAGCCAAGACCCTGTACTGACCCTGCATCCTGATTGGCCCCAGATATACACCGGAGAGAACATCACTCTAAGGTGTGAGAGACAGAGAGACACAAGCGGCTGGGTTCAGCTGGTTCAAGAGGAACAATGATGTACCACCAACGTACCGATCTTTACACCGATCCAGTGAAAACACCTACACCATCTATTCTACTACTGTGGCCCACAGTGGTTCATATTATTGCTGTGTGCCTAGGTACTGCAGTGCATCAGTCAAACTGACAGTGTCAGGTGAGTCAGAACTGCCCAAGAGATGGACTCACTGGACCCACAGAGAGACCGTATCTTACACAGACATCTACTGTGACTGTCCCAAAGCACACTGAGTTTACTGTATCAGATCATGCATTACAAACAGGAGACATTTACACATGCACCACTAATAATTGATCCAGACAAATATACTTCAAATATATATATATGAAAATGTTTTATTCACAAGTGCTTCAGTGTGAGACAGCAGAGAACACAGTAACGTGGCCTTATAGCTGTTAATGCGTGACACTGGGAAACCATGGTGCACTGCTGGAGTAGTATCAATGTGAAATATGTTACACTTAGCATTTCCTCATAATTTAACATTTGTTTTTAAATAGCTGCCACTGCCCTTTACCATGACTTTCATAAATGTGTTCTGCTGAATCTCAGTTTAAAGTCAGTTTGCACTGTGTGTCTGATGAGACCGTTATTATGAAGATGGGGGGACTCAGTCTGTTCTCTCTGTTAGAGAGAAACCCCAGCCTGTCCTGACTGTCTCTCCACACCAGCAGATATATGAAGGAGAATCTGTCAGTCTGTTCTGTAGAGAAGAAAAGTAAAAGTTACCTAAAGAATTATCAGATTTATTGGTTAAAGACAAATTGCAGCTCGTAAATTTAAATATTACTGAACTGAAGATTTATCCTGTTGAAATAGTTATTTTTTACAATAGATCTCATAGTATTTTCTGAGTGACCCATGAGCAGGTGTGTCTCCAGTGGAACATTAATTGTGTGATATAAATATACATTGAAAATTGGTCCAAATATATTGAACCATAGATACTTGGCACCCCTGATGGATACTGTGGTTCCCTTTGTTCAACACATTGTCTGTGCATTCTAAATTCCACTGGCATAAGAGCTGTGACCCAGTGTGTCTGTTTCCACAGCACTGCCCAGGGCCACTCTGACTGTAGAGCCAAAATGGCGGCCCCTGTACACTGGAGAGACCGTCACCCTGAAGTGTGGGGTGGACTCCCTCAGCAACTGGAAATATGTCTGGTACAAAGGCAGGCCTCAGACTGTTGTTCACAATGTAACTGGTGACAGATACAGCATCACTGCAGCTGCTGAGTCTGACCAGGGGCAGTACTGGTGTGAGGGGAGGCTGGAGGGGAGAAATGTGACATCACAGCGCAGTGACTCCATCACTCTGACTGTTAAAGGTGAGTGAGGCCTTCAGTTTAACTGTTATGTGTCCTTACTGAACTATTGTATTGTATTATTATAGTTTAGGCTTACAGTACAGTGATAGGACTGGCTAGTTGAGACATATGTTATTTATTGCACCATTGTAGGGGCGAGAAAGAATATTCCTGTTAGTGAACCTAACAGGAGCCGATGGCAATACTGTACACCAGTGGAGCTAGCAATACTGTACACCAGTGGAGCTAGCAATACTGTACACCAGTGGAGCTAGCAATACTGTACACCAGTGGAGCTAGCAATACTGTACACCAGTGGAGCTAGCAATACTGTACACCAGTGGAGCTAGCAATACTGTACACCAGTGGGGCTAGCAATACTGTACACCAGTGGAGCTAGCAATACTGTACACCAGTGGGGCTAGCAATACTGTACACCAGTGGTTCTCTGTCCTGGTCCTAGGGAGCTGCAGGGTGTTCTGATTTTTGTTCTTACTCAGCACTTAATTTATCAATTAAAGTGGTTGATTACATACAGTAATGAACTCACCTCACCTGGTTTCGTGTGTCTAGATTGGGTGCTGATTTTAAGGTGAGATCCAGCCAGCGTGCCCTGTGGCCCTCCAGGGCCAGGAGTGAGCACCACTGCTGTAGGCCTTGACTCCTGTTCAAAATGACCTCACTGTATTCTACTCCTCCTAACTCCTCCCATTTTCATTGTTCTCAAAGTTGGGTGGAAAATAAATCAGGGACTCAGCTAGGGAACCAATAAGGTTCCTGATTCAGATTGTTCCTGTACTGTTTGGGTGGTGGAAAAAGGCTATTACAGCCATTGCTGTTTAATAGTCAATTAACCTGAGAACATATCAATGTTTAAATGGGTGGCAGTGTAGTATAATGGTTAGGGAACTGGGCTTGTAATACAAAGGTTGCATGTTCAATTCCCAGATACGGTCTGTGCCTTGACCGTGTGCCTGCATGAGGCATTGTGACATGGTCCACTGAGTGGGACTAGTTCATATCACTTCCTGTTTCTGGGGCCATAGCATGACAGGATGCTTATCTGTAAAATGTATCTGGCTTTTAAACGTATGCTGCCACCTACTGGCCAAAGTGAATAGGTCGGCCTGTTTGGTCTGATGTAATGTGCATCATACATTAGATACAATTTATCAAAATATATTGAACCATAGATACTTGGCACCCCTGATGGATACTGTGGTTCCCTTTGTTCAGCACATTGTCTGTGCATTCTAAATTCCACTGGCATAAGAGCTGTAACCAGTGTGTCTGTTTCCACAGCACTGCCCAGGGCCACTCTGACTGTAGAGCCAAAATGGCGGCCCCTAGACCCTGGAGAGACCGTCACCCTGAAGTGTGGGGTGGACTCCCTCAGCAACTGGACATATGTCTGGTACAAAGACCAGATCCAGGCGGCCGTGTCTCAGACCGTTGTTCACAATGTAACTGGTGACAGATACAGCATCACTGCAGCTGCTGAGTCTGACCAGGGGCAGTACTGGTGTGAGGGGAGGCTGGAGGGGAGAAATGTGACGTCACAGCGCAGTGACTCCATCACTCTGACTGTCAAAGGTGATTCTCAAGCGGTCTTCAATATAACTACTGTGCCACTTTGCCATGAATACATTTACACAGTTGTTTAATATACAGTTACAGGTCACTGTTCAAATAAAGGCAACACTTGAGTAAATGAGGGATCCTTTAAATGGGTGCAGTACTGCGAGTGTCTGGCAGGGGGCGCCAGTCCTGGTGGATAGGCCTGGCACTGCCCTTTCCAATGAGTGCCCTCCCACCCAGCTGGGACTCTCCAAGGGGTTACCTGTATAATATAATATCCATTAGTCACCCAAATGCATTAACAATATTGTGTAGGAACTGAAATAAATTTAATTAAAATGTATCTTAAAATGAAAAACAAAGCCCCTTGCAGTACTATTTCCTGAGCAGATCCTCATATTCAGGATCATTCACAGACTGCATCATACTTATTATCAGGACATTTTACCTGAGCAATACAGGCTACCTGACAACCTCGAGGGTACAACATCACTGTCCTACCTGACAGTTGAACTGGCAAACTCCACACATCACAATTCCACACTACACACAGTCTGCATTCATTTTACTGGTGAGGTGCCAATGTCTTACATACAGTACCTTCAAATGACTATATATTATCCATAGCAGGGGGCCTCAATTCCATATGGCCCTGCTGGATCATGAAGCAGTCTCTAAATGGTTGTGCATTCACAGTTATGAATGATTGACCCCGTACGGCTAAGAGCTCATGGTGTCCTCATCTCTGTCTCTCCCCACAGACAGACTGCTGTTGGGTCTGGGCGCTCCTCCTCTCCTGCTGGCCTCCATTATACTGTGTGTGAAATGGTACAGGAATCGAGGTGATCTCCTTTTACTGGGATATATAATTACTCACTAAAAATAATGTATCCTTCAGGTTTGGCTTGTTGAAAGGCCATTCATTCTCACTCTCAGTCTACTCGCACTGTGTGCATAGTACACATATTGGGCCTGATTTATCAATAATTTCCTAAATATGCACGTAAGTTTCCCCGTGAAATTATACAAACTAACAACTTCCGCCGTATTTATCAAACGTTCAGAGGCACTTAATTTCAATCATATCCCGTGTGTATGGTGATAAATCCCAAACAGTCGTAAATTGGAAGCGTGTTCACGGTCCCTGAATTAACATAATAGAACTGCCTCTGAAGTACTATATATGGCAAAGCAGAAAACTCACAAGGATGATCCACAGGTGAGAAATGAAGAAGTCACAAGACAAGTTAATCGCGTTTCATCTGTTGAACGAAATGAACAAGAAGTCCAACCTAAATGGTTTGATATGAAACTAGAAATAAAAAAACTAGTAACCGCATGCAGGCAAAAAATAAAGCCACTGAAGGAGGCCAAGGAACAGCAGCTAAGCTCTCCCAAACAGAGGAGCACATCGATGCCATCATCGGTGAGGGGTCGCTGTCCGGTATTACTCCACAAAGGGAATAATAGGCAACGGTGTCGCTGAATGGAGCTTTAATGCGCACACGAGTGCAATCTATGGCACCGATCGCATTAGGAAGGCCGGCCAGATTGAAAAAGGCCTGTTTGACACCAATTTGGCTCTGCGCACTATAGGGAAATGGAATATACTCCGGGGCTAGTTTAGCAATACAGTAAAGCACACCGGGCAGTATGTGGCTCATGGAGGGTTTGGATATTCCAGAACGGTCGCAATCTCCCTCTGGAAAGTGCCCGTGGCCCGTGGCCTGTGGCCATGTGTTGGAATGACATAAGATCTTCTTGTTTGCCTCGTTCAGTCTGGCTCTAAGATGTCGCACAGCCTCAATAGAAGGGTTCTAGGGAAACGGAACCGGCTCATGAGCCACTCGTCATCCTCGGCAAAAAGTCAGACCGGTCCCTGAAAATGCGATCTTGCCCGAGATCCCCCTTTGCAAGCTTGGACTCTACAGCATTTTGGCCTTTTAAATAGTATTTCTCATCAATTAATTATTTAAAAAACAAAACTGCAATTATGAAATCATAATAACTCTTTGTAATGCTATTACTCATTTCAGTATTTTTTGTTTCACAAATAACAATTTTCATGTGTAAATGTTGGTACGAAGGAATTACGGGAAATATTGTTCGTATGTTGCTTGATAAATGAGGCCCATTGTACAAACAATAACTCGTGTTTGTTTTTGTACAGGTTCGTCTAATGAAGCAGCTGTAAAATTCACTGAAGAGAATGTGGAAATAAACATGTAGATACTTCACACAGAAGATGGATCAGTGTGCTTATATGGAATAAAGAAATGTTGTGAGCTCAGGATTATTTCTCATGATGATGTTTTTCAGCGTGTGTGAGGGGGAACCCTTAGTGGAACTGCAGCCGTGGGGGTTTGGGGAATGTTGTGTCCGTCATGCCTTTGTATTAAACAACTATGTGGTTACAAAGTGCGGATTAGACTGGGGCAGTTGTAAAGGCATAACGTCTGACGGGGCCGCGAATATGACGGGCAGAAACAGCGGAGTTGTGAAAAGAATCAAGGAAGCTGCTGGCAAAGACATCGTGTGGAGTCATTGCTTCATTCATCGACAGGCGCTGGCATGCAAAGGAATGCCTCCCGATCTAGACAAAGCACTAAAATAATGTATCGCGTTGTAAACTTTATTAAAGGCAGCGCACTCAACAATCGGCTTCTTGATCAGCTGTGCACTGACATGGGGGCGGAGCACACGCACCTACTGTTTCATACGGAAGTGCGCTGGCTGTCAAAAGGCAGAGTTCTTAGCAGGGTGTATGAACTGAGAAACGAAATTCATGCTTTCTTCCTCGAGAAGAAGTCCTCCCTTGCCAATTTGTTCACTGATGATTGGCTTTTCATTTTGTCGTATCTGGCAGATATCTTTTCATCCCTGAACGAGCTGAATTTGAAATTGCAAGGACAGCACGACGATGTTTTCCGAAATTGGAAACATGTTCTCACTTTTCAAAAGTCCCTGAAGCTGGGGCTTGCACGACTCAGCCAGCCAAACCCAAGCCACTACATGTTTCCCACTGTGTTACAGCACATAGAGGAAAATGATGTCACTGACACAGATGTGAAACGTCTGACTGGACTTATTCAGACACACATAGTTGCACTCATAGATATATATATACGCCATTTAGCAGACGCTTTTATCCATAGCGGCTTACAGTAGTGAATGCATACATTTTCAGTATATGTGAAATGGGGGGATTGAACCCGCAACCTAAGCGTTGCCAACGCCGTGCTTTAACAACTGAGCCACAGAGAACCACTTCACACAGATAACTTTGATCGCTATTACCCGACGGAGAGATATTACATTTTGAGTGAAAAAAGGTGGATTCAAAATCCCTTTGAATTTGAAACCCCAGAGTCATTTCTGGATCTGGGACTAACTCCTGCTGAAGAAACAGAGCTGTTACAACTGAGCAGCGATCGCACGCTGAAAAGAAGACATGAATGCATGCCATTATCTTCATTCTGGATAGGCATCGAAGCTGAATATCCTGTCCTAAGTAAGGCAAGCATTTTGCTACTTATCCCCTTCACAACGACATACAAGTGCGAGTTTGGATTTTCTGTTCTGACAAAAATGAAGACAAAACATAGAAATAGACTGAATGCTGCACCCAATATGCGCGTTGCTTTCTCCTCCTGTACACCGGACTGGAACACTATACTAAAAAAGCAAGCAAGCGCACCTATCACATTAGCCAGGATAATGTGACTAATTAAGGGACTAGATATGCCATGGAATAGATCTGGTGTGTTTAACAAATGTAGGCCTATTGTTGACTGTTCGAATTGATTGATCTACTTACTATACGTTTGATAGCTGCACTTAAACACATAGGCCTAGGCTGCTTGTTCTGATAATAGGCTATGCTGCATTAAAATAAAATAAAATAAAAAAACTTCAACATGTATTTGATAGTAGGCAAGGCCTATTGAATGTTTGTAGGCCTATTGTTCTGATAGACCTAATTGATAGGCCTAATTTATAGGCCTTGGTTGAATCTATATATGAAAGGCTATCATAGGCCCATATATTTAGGCCCATATGTGTGTTTTAAATAACACCTGCATGAAACAAAGTTGTTATTTATAACAGGCAGGCATACTGTATATATATATATATATATATATATATGGGCCTATATATAATCTTCGAAATGGCTGGTTTACCTATCCAAGATAATAAAAATGGTCAGGAAAGTTATTAATTCATGCACAAATTTGCCCATCATACGATTTATAGATAATCATATAAGCCTTATTGTGAATTGGGTCACGATGGTTTTGAATTTTAAAAAAGTGGGTCACCAGAAAAAAAGTTTGGGAAACACTGCCTTAGAGAGTAGGTTTTATAAAATATAATATTAGCTTCTGATTCACCAGGGCCTCACTTGTGATTTTAGTCTGAGTTTGATACCTTTGATATATGCGTTTTTGTTTTAAGTTGGGTCATTTCATTTTATGTTTGGTTCAGCATGATTGTTTTCATTAATCACGTGTAAAAGGCCCTCAGCTTCATGTGGCATATAGTCCAGCCTCTGCAACATGTTTGATATGTATTTGATGATGTTTTTATGAATAAATACATCACTGTAAAGCATAAGATGTTTTTCTTGCTGTCTGTATTTGGTAATATAAGCGATTCTGGCTGAAATCTCCAGTAGGTCAGTATAACGTATTCTCTGTACACTGTGGCTGTTTTGAGAGTTGGTGCAGCTTCACAAGAGCCTTTGGCCGTCAGTGGGCAGCTGCTAATAGTGTTGGTGTTTGACCATGTCTGTGGCACGGGGGCAGCTGCTAATAGTGTTGGTGTTTGACCATGTCTGTGGCCCGGGGGCAGCTGCTAATAGTGTTGGTGTTTGACCATGTCTGTGGCCCGGGGGCAGCTGCTAATAGTGTTGGTGTTTGACCATGTCTGTGGCCCGGGGGCAGCTGCTAATAGTGTTGGTGTTTGACCATGTCTGTGGCATGGGGGCAGCTGCTAATAGTGTTGGTGTTTGACCATGTCTGTGGCACGGGGGCAGCTGCTAATAGTGTTGGTGTTTGACCATGTCTGTGGCCCGGGGGCAGCTGCTAATAGTGTTGGTGTTTGACCATGTCTGTGGCACGGGGGCAGCTGCTAATAGTGTTGGTGTTTGACCATGTCTGTGGCCCGGGGGCAGCTGCTAATAGTGTTGGTAACAGCTGCTAACAGCTCCCACATTGGGAAAGAATGGCATCAGCCCACTGCCTCCACAACACCAGCAGCACGGGAGCTGTCATCGGCCAATCACATAGTGGCCTCCCTTTTTACCAGTCAGCAGCCACTGGTAGGGATGGGGAAATCGATTCAGTTGCGAATCACGATGTTTTTTTTACTGGTGAATCAATATTTAATTCATGCATTGTAAGGCATAAAAATGTTCTCTTGTTTTTATTCGAGGTGGAAAAGTCCTGCGGGAAAATACCATCGTAACGTCATGGAAAATTAAGTCAAGTATTACAATACAACCACCATGCGAGCCCATCTTGCCTGTAGCCTGAAGCAGCCCACGAACGCTGGACACAAGTTTGAATAAGCTCCCCAGCAGTTCAGAGAAAGCAAAATGCATCACGAAGACAATTGTGGAGCAGCATTCTCAGACAACTGTTGTCCATGGTCCAGTGTTCAAAAAGTCAACAATCACAAGAAATCGTAATATCGAATTGCAATACTTACAGGATGGCAATACATATGGAATCGGCACCGATGTATAGTGATAATATCGTATTCCCTGCCGATTCCCGTCTGGTATAAGGGAGAAGTTGCCCCTAAGTACTGGAACAGGAGCAGCTGACTACTCAAATCCTAACCTTAATTATTAAGTAGAAAAACTGACTTCAGACCAGTGCTCACAGGTAACTTCCACCTACACCTGTTTAAGAGTCAGAATTCAGAGCCAACACTATGGAACATTCCTAGAGTCAATAGCTAAGGGTGAGGTGTGATTAATCTGAGACAGAGCCAGGAAAACAGGTGCAGAGGAATCAAGCATTGCATCAGCAGGACATCAGTCTTTTACAGAGCCATATATATGTGACGCATGTTCAAGTTTGGGTGATTTGTTATCTTGCTGACACCATGAGCTTGTTGTGGTTTTCTGGCCTTTTCTGTTGCTGGCTCTTTCTGTCAGTGCACAGGAAGGAGGTGGGGGATCTTTAGCACATGCGCACTCACACACTGAGCTAAAGGAGGGGCAGGAAGGGGGGATGAGCGTTAAAGGGGAGAGGTGTACTACAGCTATAAACAGGGGTGTGTGGAAGATCAGAGATAATTGCTGCTGCAGATTTGATCAATCAGGAGATCCACCACAGTCCTGATTTAACCTGATCACTCGAACCCGGATCCCCCACAACCCAAC
>JAINUG010001835.1:0-16703 GCA_029706075.1 Aldrovandia affinis | reverse complement strand
AATGATGAACGCACATTCTCTTTTGTTACTTTTCAATTTGAAACGTCAAATGTTGAAGGCCTAATGATACAGCTATTATGCTATTTGACAGAAGAGCGTTTGCTTACGGCCATACCACCCTGAACACGCCTGATCTCGTCTGATCTCGGAAGCCAAGCAGGGTCGGGCCTGGTCAGTACTTGGATGGGAGACCGCCTGGGAATACCGGGTGCTGTAAGCTTTTTCAAATCGTTTTCTACAGGTAGCGGGCGCCAGTGCACAATACAAGGACTATTCAAATCTCATTCGTTTTTGATCACTTTTGCCAAGGTGGATACACTATTTGTTTTGCCATTATGCTTTCACAATTGATGTTACTTTAGTGGTTTTCTTGTGTTTAATCAATATAAAACGAATGATGAACGCACATTCTGTATTAGAGGACATATTTCCACTTACCAAAAAGCTAGATTTACAAGTGTTCAAATCTCATTTTCCGAGCAGAAGTTCTATAAGGAAGCTAATGCATATTTTCATGGTAAAATGGATTCAGCTGAAACAGTTCATCAGAATGAGCCAGTTACAAGTGTGAATACGCTATTGGATAGTACTCTGTCGCTGACGACTGCTTTTGTTACTTTTCAATTTGAAACGTCAAATGTTGAAGGCCTAATGATACAGCTATTATGGTATTTGACAGAAGAGCGTTTGCTTACGGCCATACCACCCTGAACACGCCTGATCTCGTCTGATCTCGGAAGCCAAGCAGGGTCGGGCCTGGTCAGTACTTGGATGGGAGACCGCCTGGGAATACCGGGTGCTGTAAGCTTTTTCAAATCGTTTTCTACAGGTAGCGGGCGCCAGTGCACAATACAAGGACTATTCAAATCTCATTCGTTTTTGATCACTTTTGCCAAGGTGGATACACTATTTGTTTTGCCATTATGCTTTCCCAATTGATGTTACTTTAGTGGTTTTCTTGTGTTTAATCAATATAAAACGAATGATGAACGCACATTCTGTATTAGAGGACATATTTCCACTTACCAAAAAGCTAGATTTACAAGTGTTCAAATCTCATTTTCCGAGCAGAAGTTCTATAAGGAAGCTAATGCATATTTTCATGGTAAAATGGATTCAGCTGAAACAGTTCATCAGAATGAGCCAGTTACAAGTGTGAATACGCTATTGGATAGTACTCTGTCGCTGACGACTGCTTTTGTTACTTTTCAATTTGAAACGTCAAATGTTGAAGGCCTAATGATACAGCTATTATGGTATTTGACAGAAGAGCGTTTGCTTACGGCCATACCACCCTGAACACGCCTGATCTCGTCTGATCTCGGAAGCCAAGCAGGGTCGGGCCTGGTCAGTACTTGGATGGGAGACCGCCTGGGAATACCGGGTGCTGTAAGCTTTTTCAAATCGTTTTCTACAGGTAGCGGGCGCCAGTGCACAATACAAGGACTATTCAAATCTCATTCGTTTTTGATCACTTTTGCCAAGGTGGATACACTATTTGTTTTGCCATTATGCTTTCCCAATTGATGTTACTTTAGTGGTTTTCTTGTGTTTAATCAATATAAAACGAATGATGAACGCACATTCTGTATTAGAGGACATATTTCCACTTACCAAAAAGCTAGATTTACAAGTGTTCAAATCTCATTTTCCGAGCAGAAGTTCTATAAGGAAGCTAATGCATATTTTCATGGTAAAATGGATTCAGCTGAAACAGTTCATCAGAATGAGCCAGTTACAAGTGTGAATACGCTATTGGATAGTACTCTGTCGCTGACGACTGCTTTTGTTACTTTTCAATTTGAAACGTCAAATGTTGAAGGCCTAATGATACAGCTATTATGGTATTTGACAGAAGAGCATTTGCTTACGGCCATACCACCCTGAACACGCCTGATCTCGTCTGATCTCGGAAGCCAAGCAGGGTCGGGCCTGGTCAGTACTTGGATGGGAGACCGCCTGGGAATACCGGGTGCTGTAAGCTTTTTCAAATCGTTTTCTACAGGTAGCGGGCGCCAGTGCACAATACAAGGACTATTCAAATCTCATTCGTTTTTGATCACTTTTGCCAAGGTGGATACACTATTTGTTTTGCCATTATGCTTTCCCAATTGATGTTACTTTAGTGGTTTTCTTGTGTTTAATCAATATAAAACGAATGATGAACGCACATTCTGTATTAGAGGACATATTTCCACTTACCAAAAAGCTAGATTTACAAGTGTTCAAATCTCATTTTCCGAGCAGAAGTTCTATAAGGAAGCTAATGCATATTTTCATGGTAAAATGGATTCAGCTGAAACAGTTCATCAGAATGAGCCAGTTACAAGTGTGAATACGCTATTGGATAGTACTCTGTCGCTGACGACTGCTTTTGTTACTTTTCAATTTGAAACGTCAAATGTTGAAGGCCTAATGATACAGCTATTATGGTATTTGACAGAAGAGCGTTTGCTTACGGCCATACCACCCTGAACACGCCTGATCTCGTCTGATCTCGGAAGCCAAGCAGGGTCGGGCCTGGTCAGTACTTGGATGGGAGACCGCCTGGGAATACCGGGTGCTGTAAGCTTTTTCAAATCGTTTTCTACAGGTAGCGGGCGCCAGTGCACAATACAAGGACTATTCAAATCTCATTCGTTTTTGATCACTTTTGCCAAGGTGGATACACTATTTGTTTTGCCATTATGCTTTCCCAATTGATGTTACTTTAGTGGTTTTCTTGTGTTTAATCAATATAAAACGAATGATGAACGCACATTCTGTATTAGAGGACATATTTCCACTTACCAAAAAGCTAGATTTACAAGTGTTCAAATCTCATTTTCCGAGCAGAAGTTCTATAAGGAAGCTAATGCATATTTTCATGGTAAAATGGATTCAGCTGAAACAGTTCATCAGAATGAGCCAGTTACAAGTGTGAATACGCTATTGGATAGTACTCTGTCGCTGACGACTGCTTTTGTTACTTTTCAATTTGAAACGTCAAATGTTGAAGGCCTAATGATACAGCTATTATGGTATTTGACAGAAGAGCGCGTTTGCTTACGGCCATACCACCCTGAACACGCCTGATCTCGTCTGATCTCGGAAGCCAAGCAGGGTCGGGCCTGGTCAGTACTTGGATGGGAGACCGCCTGGGAATACCGGGTGCTGTAAGCTTTTTCAAATCGTTTTCTACAGGTAGCGGGCGCCAGTGCACAATACAAGGACTATTCAAATCTCATTCGTTTTTGATCACTTTTGCCAAGGTGGATACACTATTTGTTTTGCCATTATGCTTTCCCAATTGATGTTACTTTAGTGGTTTTCTTGTGTTTAATCAATATAAAACGAATGATGAACGCACATTCTGTATTAGAGGACATATTTCCACTTACCAAAAGCTAGATTTACAAGTGTTCAAATCTCATTTTCCGAGCAGAAGTTCTATAAGGAAGCTAATGCATATTTTCATGGTAAAATGGATTCAGCTGAAACAGTTCATCAGAATGAGCCAGTTACAAGTGTGAATACGCTATTGGATAGTACTCTGTCGCTGACGACTGCTTTTGTTACTTTTCAATTTGAAACGTCAAATGTTGAAGGCCTAATGATACAGCTATTATGGTATTTGACAGAAGAGCGTTTGCTTACGGCCATACCACCCTGAACACGCCTGATCTCGTCTGATCTCGGAAGCCAAGCAGGGTCGGGCCTGGTCAGTACTTGGATGGGAGACCGCCTGGGAATACCGGGTGCTGTAAGCTTTCAAATCGTTTTCTACAGGTAGCGGGCGCCAGTGCACAATACAAGGACTATTCAAATCTCATTCGTTTTTGATCACTTTTGCCAAGGTGGATACACTATTTGTTTTGCCATTATGCTTTCACAATTGATGTTACTTTAGTGGTTTTCTTGTGTTTAATCAATATAAAACGAATGATGAACGCACATTCTGTATTAGAGGACATATTTCCACTTACCAAAAAGCTAGATTTACAAGTGTTCAAATCTCATTTTCCGAGCAGAAGTTCTATAAGGAAGCTAATGCATATTTTCATGGTAAAATGGATTCAGCTGAAACAGTTCATCAGAATGAGCCAGTTACAAGTGTGAATACGCTATTGGATAGTACTCTGTCGCTGACGACTGCTTTTGTTACTTTTCAATTTGAAACGTCAAATGTTGAAGGCCTAATGATACAGCTATTATGGTATTTGACAGAAGAGCGTTTGCTTACGGCCATACCACCCTGAACACGCCTGATCTCGTCTGATCTCGGAAGCCAAGCAGGGTCGGGCCTGGTCAGTACTTGGATGGGAGACCGCCTGGGAATACCGGGTGCTGTAAGCTTTTTCAAATCGTTTTCTACAGGTAGCGGGCGCCAGTGCACAATACAAGGACTATTCAAATCTCATTCGTTTTTGATCACTTTTGCCAAGGTGGATACACTATTTGTTTTGCCATTATGCTTTCCAATTGATGTTACTTTAGTGGTTTTCTTGTGTTTAATCAATATAAAACGAATGATGAACGCATTCTGTATTAGAGGACATATTTCCACTTACCAAAAAGCTAGATTTACAAGTGTTCAAATCTCATTTTTTCGAGCAGAAGTTCTATAAGGAAGCTAATGCATATTTTCATGGTAAAATGGATTCAGCTGAAACAGTTCATCAGAATGAGCCAGTTACAAGTGTGAATACGCTATTGGATAGTACTCTGTCGCTGACGACTGCTTTTGTTACTTTTCAATTTGAAACGTCAAATGTTGAAGGCCTAATGATACAGCTATTATGGTATTTGACAGAAGAGCGTTTTGCTTACGGCCATACCACCCTGAACACGCCTGATCTCGTCTGATCTCGGAAGCCAAGCAGGGTCGGGCCTGGTCAGTACTTGGATGGGAGACCGCCTGGGAATACCGGGTGCTGTAAGCTTTTTCAAATCGTTTTCTACAGGTAGCGGGCGCCAGTGCACAATACAAGGACTATTCAAATCTCATTCGTTTTTGATCACTTTTGCCAAGGTGGATACACTATTTGTTTTGCCATTATGCTTTCCCAATTGATGTTACTTTAGTGGTTTTCTTGTGTTTAATCAATATAAAACGAATGATGAACGCACATTCTGTATTAGAGGACATATTTCCACTTACCAAAAAGCTAGATTTACAAGTGTTCAAATCTCATTTTCCGAGCAGAAGTTCTATAAGGAAGCTAATGCATATTTTCATGGTAAAATGGATTCAGCTGAAACAGTTCATCAGAATGAGCCAGTTACAAGTGTGAATACGCTATTGGATAGTACTCTGTCGCTGACGACTGCTTTTGTTACTTTTCAATTTGAAACGTCAAATGTTGAAGGCCTAATGATACAGCTATTATGGTATTTGACAGAAGAGCGTTTGCTTACGGCCATACCACCCTGAACACGCCTGATCTCGTCTGATCTCGGAAGCCAAGCAGGGTCGGGCCTGGTCAGTACTTGGATGGGAGACCGCCTGGGAATACCGGGTGCTGTAAGCTTTTTCAAATCGTTTTCTACAGGTAGCGGGCGCCAGTGCACAATACAAGGACTATTCAAATCTCATTCGTTTTTGATCACTTTTGCCAAGGTGGATACACTATTTGTTTTGCCATTATGCTTTCACAATTGATGTTACTTTAGTGGTTTTCTTGTGTTTAATTTAATATAAAAACGAATGATGAACGCACATTCTGTATTAGAGGACATATTTCCACTTACCAAAAGCTAGATTTACAAGTGTTCAAATCTCATTTTCCGAGCAGAAGTTCTATAAGGAAGCTAATGCATATTTTCATGGTAAAATGGATTCAGCTGAAACAGTTCATCAGAATGAGCCAGTTACAAGTGTGAATACGCTATTGGATAGTACTCTGTCGCTGACGACTGCTTTTGTTACTTTTCAATTTGAAACGTCAAATGTTGAAGGCCTAATGATACAGCTATTATGGTATTTGACAGAAGAGCGTTTGCTTACGGCCATACCACCCTGAACACGCCTGATCTCGTCTGATCTCGGAAGCCAAGCAGGGTCGGGCCTGGTCAGTACTTGGATGGGAGACCGCCTGGGAATACCGGGTGCTGTAAGCTTTTTCAAATCGTTTTCTACAGGTAGCGGGCGCCAGTGCACAATACAAGGACTATTCAAATCTCATTCGTTTTTGATCACTTTTGCCAAGGTGGATACACTATTTGTTTTGCCATTATGCTTTCCCAATTGATGTTACTTTAGTGGTTTTCTTGTGTTTAATCAATATAAAACGAATGATGAACGCACATTCTGTATTAGAGGACATATTTCCACTTACCAAAAAGCTAGATTTACAAGTGTTCAAATCTCATTTTCCGAGCAGAAGTTCTATAAGGAAGCTAATGCATATTTTCATGGTAAAATGGATTCAGCTGAAACAGTTCATCAGAATGAGCCAGTTACAAGTGTGAATACGCTATTGGATAGTACTCTGTCGCTGACGACTGCTTTTGTTACTTTTCAATTTGAAACGTCAAATGTTGAAGGCCTAATGATACAGCTATTATGGTATTTGACAGAAGAGCGTTTGCTTACGGCCATACCACCCTGAACACGCCTGATCTCGTCTGATCTCGGAAGCCAAGCAGGGTCGGGCCTGGTCAGTACTTGGATGGGAGACCGCCTGGGAATACCGGGTGCTGTAAGCTTTTTCAAATCGTTTTCTACAGGTAGGGGGCGCCAGTGCACAATACAAGGACTATTCAAATCTCATTCGTTTTTGATCACTTTTTCCAAGGTGGATACAGTATTTGTTTTGCCATTATGCTTTCACAATTGATGTTACTTTAGTGGTTTTCTTGTGTTTAATCAATATAAAACGAATGATGAACGCACATTCTGTATTAGAGGACATATTTCCACTTACCAAAAAGCTAGATTTACAAGTGTTCAAATCTCATTTTCCGAGCAGAAGTTCTATAAGGAAGCTAATGCATATTTTCATGGTAAAATGGATTCAGCTGAAACAGTTCATCAGAATGAGCCAGTTACAAGTGTGAATACGCTATTGGATAGTACTCTGTCGCTGACGACTGCTTTTGTTACTTTTCAATTTGAAACGTCAAATGTTGAAGGCCTAATGATACAGCTATTATGGTATTTGACAGAAGAGCGTTTGCTTACGGCCATACCACCCTGAACACGCCTGATCTCGTCTGATCTCGGAAGCCAAGCAGGGTCGGGCCTGGTCAGTACTTGGATGGGAGACCGCCTGGGAATACCGGGTGCTGTAAGCTTTTTCAAATCGTTTTCTACAGGTAGCGGGCGCCAGTGCACAATACAAGGACTATTCAAATCTCATTCGTTTTTGATCACTTTTGCCAAGGTGGATACACTATTTGTTTTGCCATTATGCTTTCACAATTGATGTTACTTTAGTGGTTTTCTTGTGTTTAATCAATATAAAACGAATGATGAACGCACATTCTGTATTAGAGGACATATTTCCACTTACCAAAAAGCTAGATTTACAAGTGTTCAAATCTCATTTTCCGAGCAGAAGTTCTATAAGGAAGCTAATGCATATTTTCATGGTAAAATGGATTCAGCTGAAACAGTTCATCAGAATGAGCCAGTTACAAGTGTGAATACGCTATTGGATAGTACTCAGTCGCTGACGACTGCTTTTGTTACTTTTCAATTTGAAACGTCAAATGTTGAAGGCCTAATGATACAGCTATTATGGTATTTGACAGAAGAGCGTTTGCTTACGGCCATACCACCCTGAACACGCCTGATCTCGTCTGATCTCGGAAGCCAAGCAGGGTCGGGCCTGGTCAGTACTTGGATGGGAGACCGCCTGGGAATACCGGGTGCTGTAAGCTTTTTCAAATCGTTTTCTACAGGTAGCGGGCGCCAGTGCACAATACAAGGACTATTCAAATCTCATTCGTTTTTGATCACTTTTGCCAAGGTGGATACACTATTTGTTTTGCCATTATGCTTTCCCAATTGATGTTACTTTAGTGGTTTTCTTGTGTTTAATCAATATAAAACGAATGATGAACGCACATTCTGTATTAGAGGACATATTTCCACTTACCAAAAAGCTAGATTTACAAGTGTTCAAATCTCATTTTCCGAGCAGAAGTTCTATAAGGAAGCTAATGCATATTTTCATGGTAAAATGGATTCAGCTGAAACAGTTCATCAGAATGAGCCAGTTACAAGTGTGAATACGCTATTGGATAGTACTCTGTCGCTGACGACTGCTTTTGTTACTTTTCAATTTGAAACGTCAAATGTTGAAGGCCTAATGATACAGCTATTATGGTATTTGACAGAAGAGCGTTTGCTTACGGCCATACCACCCTGAACACGCCTGATCTCGTCTGATCTCGGAAGCCAAGCAGGGTCGGGCCTGGTCAGTACTTGGATGGGAGACCGCCTGGGAATACCGGGTGCTGTAAGCTTTTTCAAATCGTTTTCTACAGGTAGGTTGCGCGCCAGTGCACAATACAAGGACTATTCAAATCTCATTCGTTTTTGATCACTTTTGCCAAGGTGGATACACTATTTGTTTTGCCATTATGCTTTCCCAATTGATGTTACTTTAGTGGTTTTCTTGTGTTTAATCAATATAAAACGAATGATGAACGCACATTCTGTATTAGAGGACATATTTCCACTTACCAAAAAGCTAGATTTACAAGTGTTCAAATCTCATTTTCCGAGCAGAAGTTCTATAAGGAAGCTAATGCATATTTTCATGGTAAAATGGATTCAGCTGAAACAGTTCATCAGAATGAGCCAGTTACAAGTGTGAATACGCTATTGGATAGTACTCTGTCGCTGACGACTGCTTTTGTTACTTTTCAATTTGAAACGTCAAATGTTGAAAGCCTAATGATACAGCTATTATGCTATTTGACAGAAGAGCGTTTGCTTACGGCGGCCATACCACCCTGAACACGCCTGATCTCGTCTGATCTCGGAAGCCAAGCAGGGTCGGGCCTGGTCAGTACTTGGATGGGAGACCGCCTGGGAATACCGGGTGCTGTAAGCTTTTTCAAATCGTTTTCTACAGGTAGCGGGCGCCAGTGCACAATACAAGGACTATTCAAATCTCATTCGTTTTTGATCACTTTTGCCAAGGTGGATACACTATTTGTTTTGCCATTATGCTTTCCCAATTGATGTTACTTTAGTGGTTTTCTTGTGTTTAATCAATATAAAACGAATGATGAACGCACATTCTGTATTAGAGGACATATTTCCACTTACCAAAAAGCTAGATTTACAAGTGTTCAAATCTCATTTTCCGAGCAGAAGTTCTATAAGGAAGCTAATGCATATTTTCATGGTAAAATGGATTCAGCTGAAACAGTTCATCAGAATGAGCCAGTTACAAGTGTGAATACGCTATTGGATAGTACTCTGTCGCTGACGACTGCTTTTGTTACTTTTCAATTTGAAACGTCAAATGTTGAAGGCCTAATGATACAGCTATTATGGTATTTGACAGAAGAGCGTTTGCTTACGGCCATACCACCCTGAACACGCCTGATCTCGTCTGATCTCGGAAGCCAAGCAGGGTCGGGCCTGGTCAGTACTTGGATGGGAGACCGCCTGGGAATACCGGGTGCTGTAAGCTTTTTCAAATCGTTTTCTACAGGTAGCGGGCGCCAGTGCACAATACAAGGACTATTCAAATCTCATTCGTTTTTGATCACTTTTGCCAAGGTGGATACACTTTTTGTTTTGCCATTATGCTTTCCCAATTGATGTTACTTTAGTGGTTTTCTTGTGTTTAATCAATATAAAACGAATGATGAACGCACATTCTGTATTAGAGGACATATTTCCACTTACCAAAAAGCTAGATTTACAAGTGTTCAAATCTCATTTTCCGAGCAGAAGTTCTATAAGGAAGCTAATGCATATTTTCATGGTAAAATGGATTCAGCTGAAACAGTTCATCAGAATGAGCCAGTTACAAGTGTGAATACGCTATTGGATAGTACTCTGTCGCTGACGACTGCTTTTGTTACTTTTCAATTTGAAACGTCAAATGTTGAAGGCCTAATGATACAGCTATTATGGTATTTGACAGAAGAGCGTTTGCTTACGGCCATACCACCCTGAACACGCCTGATCTCGTCTCTGATCTCGGAAGCCAAGCAGGGTCGGGCCTGGTCAGTACTTGGATGGGAGACCGCCTGGGAATACCGGGTGCTGTAAGCTTTTTCAAATCGTTTTCTACAGGTAGGGGGCGCCAGTGCACAATACAAGGACTATTCAAATCTCATTCGTTTTTGATCACTTTTGCCAAGGTGGATACACTATTTGTTTTGCCATTATGCTTTCCCAATTGATGTTACTTTAGTGGTTTTCTTGTGTTTAATCAATATAAAACGAATGATGAACGCACATTCTGTATTAGAGGACATATTTCCACTTACCAAAAAGCTAGATTTACAAGTGTTCAAATCTCATTTTCCGAGCAGAAGTTCTATAAGGAAGCTAATGCATATTTTCATGGTAAAATGGATTCAGCTGAAACAGTTCATCAGAATGAGCCAGTTACAAGTGTGAATACGCTATTGGATAGTACTCTGTCGCTGACGACTGCTTTTGTTACTTTTCAATTTGAAACGTCAAATGTTGAAGGCCTAATGATACAGCTATTATGGTATTTGACAGAAGAGCGTTTGCTTACGGCCATACCACCCTGAACACGCCTGATCTCGTCTGATCTCGGAAGCCAAGCAGGGTCGGGCCTGGTCAGTACTTGGATGGGAGACCGCCTGGGAATACCGGGTGCTGTAAGCTTTTTCAAATCGTTTTCTACAGGTAGCGGGCGCCAGTGCACAATACAAGGACTATTCAAATCTCATTCGTTTTTGATCACTTTTGCCAAGGTGGATACACTATTTGTTTTGCCATTATGCTTTCCCAATTGATGTTACTTTGTGTGGTTTTCTTGTGTTTAATCAATATAAAACGAATGATGAACGCACATTCTGTATTAGAGGACATATTTCCACTTACCAAAAAGCTAGATTTACAAGTGTTCAAATCTCATTTTCCGAGCAGAAGTTCTATAAGGAAGCTAATGCATATTTTCATGGTAAAATGGATTCAGCTGAAACAGTTCATCAGAATGAGCCAGTTACAAGTGTGAATACGCTATTGGATAGTACTCTGTCGCTGACGACTGCTTTTGTTACTTTTCAATTTGAAACGTCAAATGTTGAAGGCCTAATGATACAGCTATTATGGTATTTGACAGAAGAGCGTTTGCTTACGGCCATACCACCCTGAACACGCCTCTCGCCTGATCTCTGATCTCGGAAGCCAAGCAGGGTCGGGCCTGGTCAGTACTTGGATGGGAGACCGCCTGGGAATACCGGGTGCTGTAAGCTTTTTCAAATCGTTTTCTACAGGTAGCGGCGCCAGTGCACAATACAAAGGACTATTCAAATCTCATTCGTTTTTGATCACTTTTGCCAAGGTGGATACACTTTTTATTTTGCCATTATGCTTTCCCAATTGATGTTACTTTAGTGGTTTTCTTGTGTTTAATCAATATAAAACGAATGATGAACGCACATTCTGTATTAGAGGACATATTTCCACTTACCAAAAAGCTAGATTTACAAGTGTTCAAATGTCATTTTCCGAGCAGAAGTTCTATAAGGAAGCTAATGCATATTTTCATGGTAAAATGGATTCAGCTGAAACAGTTCATCAGAATGAGCCAGTTACAAGTGTGAATACGCTATTGGATAGTACTCTGTCGCTGACGACTGCTTTTGTTACTTTTCAATTTGAAACGTCAAATGTTGAAGGCCTAATGATACAGCTATTATGGTATTTGACAGAAGAGCGTTTGCTTACGGCCATACCACCCTGAACACGCCTGATCTCGTCTGATCTCGGAAGCCAAGCAGGGTCGGGCCTGGTCAGTACTTGGATGGGAGACCGCCTGGGAATACCGGGTGCTGTAAGCTTTTTCAAATCGTTTTCTACAGGTAGCGGGCGCCAGTGCACAATACAAGGACTATTCAAATCTCATTCGTTTTTGATCACTTTTGCCAAGGTGGATACACTATTTGTTTTGCCATTATGCTTTCCCAATTGATGTTACTTTAGTGGTTTTCTTGTGTTTAATCAATATAAAACGAATGATGAACGCACATTCTGTATTAGAGGACATATTTCCACTTACCAAAAAGCTAGATTTACAAGTGTTCAAATCTCATTTTCCGAGCAGAAGTTCTATAAGGAAGCTAATGCATATTTTCATGGTAAAATGGATTCAGCTGAAACAGTTCATCAGAATGAGCCAGTTACAAGTGTGAATACGCTATTGGATAGTACTCTGTCGCTGACGACTGCTTTTGTTACTTTTCAATTTGAAACGTCAAATGTTGAAGGCCTAATGATACAGCTATTATGGTATTTGACAGAAGAGCGTTTGCTTACGGCCATACCACCCTGAACACGCCTGATCTCGTCTGATCTCGGAAGCCAAGCAGGGTCGGGCCTGGTCAGTACTTGGATGGGAGACCGCCTGGGAATACCGGGTGCTGTAAGCTTTTTCAAATCGTTTTCTACAGGTAGCGGGCGCCAGTGCACAATACAAGGACTATTCAAATCTCATTCGTTTTTGATCACTTTTGCCAAGGTGGATACACTATTTGTTTTGCCATTATGCTTTCACAATTGATGTTACTTTAGTGGTTTTCTTGTGTTTAATCAATATAAAACGAATGATGAACGCACATTCTGTATTAGAGGACATATTTCCACTTACCAAAAAGCTAGATTTACAAGTGTTCAAATCTCATTTTCCGAGCAGAAGTTCTATAAGGAAGCTAATGCATATTTTCATGGTAAAATGGATTCAGCTGAAACAGTTCATCAGAATGAGCCAGTTACAAGTGTGAATACGCTATTGGATAGTACTCTGTCGCTGACGACTGCTTTTGTTACTTTTCAATTTGAAACGTCAAATGTTGAAGGCCTAATGATACAGCTATTATGCTATTTGACAGAAGAGCGTTTGCTTACGGCCATACCACCCTGAACACGCCTGATCTCGTCTGATCTCGGAAGCCAAGCAGGGTCGGCCTGGTCAGTACTTGGATGGGAGACCGCCTGGGAATACCGGGTGCTGTAAGCTTTTTCAAATCGTTTTCTACAGGTAGCGGGCGCCAGTGCACAATACAAGGACTATTCAAATCTCATTCGTTTTTGATCACTTTTGCCAAGGTGGATACACTATTTGTTTTGCCATTATGCTTTCACAATTGATGTTACTTTAGTGGTTTTCTTGTGTTTAATCAATATAAAACGAATGATGAACGCACATTCTGTATTAGAGGACATATTTCCACTTACCAAAAAGCTAGATTTACAAGTGTTCAAATCTCATTTTCCGAGCAGAAGTTCTATAAGGAAGCTAATGCATATTTTCATGGTAAAATGGATTCAGCTGAAACAGTTCATCAGAATGAGCCAGTTACAAGTGTGAATACGCTATTGGATAGTACTCTGTCGCTGACGACTGCTTTTGTTACTTTTCAATTTGAAACGTCAAATGTTGAAGGCCTAATGATACAGCTATTATGGTATTTGACAGAAGAGCGTTTGCTTACGGCCATACCACCCTGAACACGCCTGATCTCGTCTGATCTCGGAAGCCAAGCAGGGTCGGGCCTGGTCAGTACTTGGATGGGAGACCGCCTGGGAATACCGGGTGCTGTAAGCTTTTTCAAATCGTTTTCTAGGGTAGCGGGCGCCAGTGCACAATACAAGGACTATTCAAATCTCATTCGTTTTTGATCACTTTTGCCAAGGTGGATACACTATTTGTTTTGCCATTATGCTTTCCCAATTGATGTTACTTTAGTGGTTTTCTTGTGTTTAATCAATATAAAACGAATGATGAACGCACATTCTGTATTAGAGGACATATTTCCACTTACCAAAAAGCTAGATTTACAAGTGTTCAAATCTCATTTTCCGAGCAGAAGTTCTACAAGGAAGCTAATGCATATTTTCATGGTAAAATGGATTCAGCTGAAACAGTTCATCAGAATGAGCCAGTTACAAGTGTGAATACGCTATTGGATAGTACTCTGTCGCTGACGACTGCTTTTGTTACTTTTCAATTTGAAACGTCAAATGTTGAAGGCCTAATGATACAGCTATTATGGTATTTGACAGAAGAGCGTTTGCTTACGGCCATACCACCCTGAACACGCCTGATCTCGTCTCTGATCTCGGAAGCCAAGCAGGGTCGGGCCTGGTCAGTACTTGGATGGGAGACCGCCTGGGAATACCGGGTGCTGTAAGCTTTTTCAAATCGTTTTCTACAGGTAGCGGGCGCCAGTGCACAATACAAGGACTATTCAAATCTCATTCGTTTTTGATCACTTTTGCCAAGGTGGATACACTATTTGTTTTGCCATTATGCTTTCACAATTGATGTTACTTTAGTGGTTTTCTTGTGTTTAATCAATATAAAACGAATGATGAACGCACATTCTGTATTAGAGGACATATTTCCACTTACCAAAAAGCTAGATTTACAAGTGTTCAAATCTCATTTTCCGAGCAGAAGTTCTATAAGGAAGCTAATGCATATTTTCATGGTAAAATGGATTCAGCTGAAACAGTTCATCAGAATGAGCCAGTTACAAGTGTGAATACGCTATTGGATAGTACTCTGTCGCTGACGACTGCTTTTGTTACTTTTCAATTTGAAACGTCAAATGTTGAAGGCCTAATGATACAGCTATTATGGTATTTGACAGAAGAGCGTTTGCTTACGGCCATACCACCCTGAACACGCCTGATCTCGTCTGATCTCGGAAGCCAAGCAGGGTCGGGCCTGGTCAGTACTTGGATGGGAGACCGCCTGGGAATACCGGGTGCTGTAAGCTTTTTCAATCGTTTTCTACAGGTAGGGGGCGCCAGTGCACAATACAAGGACTATTCAAATCTCATTCGTTTTTGATCACTTTTGCCAAGGTGGATACACTATTTGTTTTGCCATTATGCTTTCCCAATTGATGTTACTTTAGTGGTTTTCTTGTGTTTAATCAATAAAAAAAATGATGAACGCACATTCTGTATTAGAGGACATATTTCCACTTACCAAAAAGCTAGATTTACAAGTGTTCAAATCTCATTTTCCGAGCAGAAGTTCTATAAGGAAGCTAATGCATATTTTCATGGTAAAATGGATTCAGCTGAAACAGTTCATCAGAATGAGCCAGTTACAAGTGTGAATACGCTATTGGATAGTACTCTGTCGCTGACGACTGCTTTTGTTACTTTTCAATTTGAAACGTCAAATGTTGAAGGCCTAATGATACAGCTATTATGGTATTTGACAGAAGAGCGTTTGCTTACGGCCATACCACCCTGAACACGCCTGATCTCGTCTGATCTCGGAAGCCAAGCAGGGTCGGGCCTGGTCAGTACTTGGATGGGAGACCGCCTGGGAATACCGGGTGCTGTAAGCTTTTTCAAATCGTTTTCTACAGGTAGCGGGCGCCAGTGCACAATACAAGGACTATTCAAATCTCATTCGTTTTTGATCACTTTTGCCAAGGTGGATACACTATTTGTTTTGCCATTATGCTTTCCCAATTGATGTTACTTTAGTGGTTTTCTTGTGTTTAATCAATATAAAACGAATGATGAACGCACATTCTGTATTAGAGGACATATTTCCACTTACCAAAAAGCTAGATTTACAAGTGTTCAAATCTCATTTTCCGAGCAGAAGTTCTATAAGGAAGCTAATGCATATTTTCATGGTAAAATGGATTCAGCTGAAACAGTTCATCAGAATGAGCCAGTTACAAGTGTGAATACGCTATTGGATAGTACTCTGTCGCTGACGACTGCTTTTGTTACTTTTTCAATTTGAAACGTCAAATGTTGAAGGCCTAATGATACAGCTATTATGGTATTTGACAGAAGAGCGTTTTGCTTACGGCCATACCACCCTGAACACGCCTGATCTCGTCTGATCTCGGAAGCCAAGCAGGGTCGGGCCTGGTCAGTACTTGGATGGGAGACCGCCTGGGAATACCGGGTGCTGTAAGCTTTTTCAAATCGTTTTCTACAGGTAGGGGCGCCAGTGCACAATACAAGGACTATTCAAATCTCATTCGTTTTTGATCACTTTTGCCAAGGTGGATACACTATTTGTTTTGCCATTATGCTTTCCCAATTGATGTTACTTTAGTGGTTTTCTTGTGTTTAATCAATATAAAACGAATGATGAACGCACATTCTGTATTAGAGGACATATTTCCACTTACCAAAAAGCTAGATTTACAAGTGTTCAAATCTCATTTTCCGAGCAGAAGTTCTATAAGGAAGCTAATGCATATTTTCATGGTAAAATGGATTCAGCTGAAACAGTTCATCAGAATGAGCCAGTTACAAGTGTGAATACGCTATTGGATAGTACTCTGTCGCTGACGACTGCTTTTTCAATTTGAAACGTCAAATGTTGAAAGCCTAATGATACAGCTATTATGCTATTTGACAGAAGAGCGTTTGCTTACGGCCATACCACCCTGAACACGCCTGATCTCGTCTGATCTCGGAAGCCAAGCAGGGTCGGGCCTGGTCAGTACTTGGATGGGAGACCGCCTGGGAATACCGGGTGCTGTAAGCTTTTTCAAATCGTTTTCTA